>KE765411.1:0-17912 GCA_000465285.1 Eidolon helvum
CACACATATATAAAATTAAGAGCAACTCAGAGAATTTGCTACCTATATTTTCTTCTAGTTTTATGAGTTTGGGCCTTACATTTAAGTCTTTAATGCATTTTGAGTTTATTTTTGTATGTTGTGCAAGAAGGTAGTCTAATTTCATTTTTTTACATGTATGTGTCCAGTTTTCCCACCACCATTTATTGAATAGACAATCTTTACCCCATTGTATATTTTTGTCTCCTCTGTCATAGATTAATTGACCATATAGTCATGGGTTTATTTCTGGGCTCTCTATTCTGTTCCATTGATCTATGTGTCTATTTTTATGCCAGTACCATGCTGCTTTGATAGCCTTGTAGTACAGTTTGATATTAGGTAGTGAGATACCTCCAACTTTGTTCTTCCTCAAGATTGCCATGGCTATTTAGGATCTTTTCTGGCTTGATATAAATTTTAGAATTGTTTGTTCAAGTTATATGAAAAATGCCATTGGTATTTTGATACAGATTTCATTAAATCTGTAGATTGCTTTGGGTAGTATGGACATTTTAACAAGGTTAATTTTTTGTATTTATGAGCATAGTATGTGCTTCTATTTATTTGTATCTTTTACAATTTTTCTTCAATGTCTTATAATTTTCTGAGTACAAGTCTTTTACATTTCATTAAATTTATTCCTAGGTATTTTTTTAGTGCAATTGTAAAAGGAATTGTTTTATTTTTCTTTCAGATAATTTGTTGTTAGTGTATAAAAATTTCGACCAATTTCTGAATATTAATTTTGTTTCCTGCTACTTTACTAAATTTATTCATCAGTTCCAATAGTTTTTAGTGGAATATTTAAGGTTCTCTCTATATAGAATCATGTCATCTGCAAATATGACTGTTTTACTTATTCCTTTCCAGTTTGCATGTCTTTATTTTTTTCTTATCTGACTGCTGTGGCTAGGACTTTCAATACTATGTTGAATAGAAGTGGTGAAAGTGGACATCCTTGTCTTGTTCCTTACCCTAAGGAAAATGCTTTTAGCCTTTCATTGTTGAGTATGATGTTAACTGTGGGTTTGTAATCTATGGATTTTATCATGTTGAGATTTCCCCTCTATTCCTACTTCGCTGAGAATTTTTATCATAAATAAATGCTGGATTTTGTAAACACTTTCTGCTTCTATTAATATGATCATATGATTTTTTAACCTTCATTTTGTTTATGTGGTACATCATGTTAATTGATTTGTGTGGATATTAAACCCACCTTGCATCCCAGGAATAACTCTTACTTGATCATGGTATATGATCTGAATGTATTGCTGAATTCAGTTTGCTAATATTTCATTGAGGATTTTTGTATTGATATTCATCAGGGATATTGACCTATAATTTTCTTTTTTTTGTAATATTTTTGTCTGGCTTTGGATTCAGGGTAATGGTAGCTTTGTAAAATGAGTTTTGGAGCCTGCCATCCTACTGAAATTTTTACAATAGTTTGAGAAGGATAGGTTTTAACTCTTCTTTGGATATTTGATAACATTCACCTGTGAAGCCATCTGGTCCAGGACTTTTGTTTGTGGAGTTTTTTGATTACTGATTGAATTTTGTTAGTAGTGACTGGTTGGTTCACATTTTCTGTTTCTTCTTGATTCAGTCTTGGAAGATTATAATTCTAAATTAAATAAAATGTCTTATTTACCACTAGCAGTTTTACCACTCTCTATCCCCAACATAACATTTCTAGTTAGCTTGATCCTATTCTTTCGTGCTTACTTTTCATACCAATAAAACTGGATGACTTTTCCTTAAATATGACCGACAGCGCCATCTGCAAACCTTGGCTCTATCCACCCCAAACAGCCTCTTCTTCCAAAGCCTTGCCTTCCCCACTTGTCAAAGTCCATCTCAAAAACCGTATTTTTCATGAAGCCAAAAGAAGATGTAACCTTCTTATGAATCATTATAATACATTCTAGTTTTATTAACTTATTGAGCACTTAGCATGTACCACTTATTTTTCTAAGTGTTAAGCATAAATTATTTTTTTTGAGCTTATAAAAGCCTACTGGGTAAGTACTATTATTAGCCATGTCTTACAAATTGGAAAACCAAGGCACAAGGATGACAAATAAGTTGTCTTATGTTATATACTACTTGTAAGCACTACTTGTATGCTATGTTTCTTAGCATATCCTTACAGTAGCATAGATATAAACTCCACGAGGGCAAGAACTTTGCAAAACATTTAGCAAAGACCTTGAATAGAGCAGGTATTATACAGTAAGTATTTATTCCTGATCTGGTATACAGTGAGAATCAAAAAAAATGATCATTAAGTGATATACTTTTTTAAAAGTTGATATAATTGTGGAAAAATAAATAAAATCATAAAAATTAGGAAGTAGGCAGTAAGTAATACAATAGTTTTACCACCTCAACACTTCATTTTGCAATTTTTTTTCACTAAAACTAAAAACTGGAAAAGGTCATCAAAAATTGAGTCAATTAAGAAAAATTCAATAACCGATAGTTATGATGGAAATACTGCTTGAAGATAAAGTTTGTCCCTTTAGTCTACAAAATTATCATTAAAAAGTAATATTGTTGAGAAAATTCTTGAAACATATATGTTGTCCTGTTTTTTAAGTCAGAGAATTCTAAAATATAATTTAGCCTTTCTCTTAATAATATAGTCATTAAAAATATTGATTGCTAGCCTGTGCAGTGATAAGGTCATGCCTGTAGGAGTTAGAGAGATCATTGAAGGCATTTGCTTTATTGCTAGGCATGTTGCTTCTTGTGTCTTAGTCTTTATTAGTAACAATGACACAGTGTTTCAGTTTTCAGTAACTCTAATTCACGCTGTTAATATTTTGTGATGTCAAATTTATTAACTTTACACATAATTAAAAAAATATTCTTTGCCATTATGAGTAGTCCTAATCATATTATAAACTTAAATGGACTTTGCAGGATGTTTACATTAAGAAATTGTTTTCATGTATTTCTTAGTGAATTTGTTTTGTCTGTCAAAGTGGTCAAAATATGACTTCTACACAAATAAAGTGTTTACATAACTATAAAAAATTATTATCCAATGTCTTATCAAAAATTATTTGGTCTGCATATTAAGGGCATGGACATGATCAGCTGAGAAATTCAGATTAGCATTATTCTCCAATCGATAATGTCATTCTCCAACTATGAATGTGACTTATTCATCTTTGTATTCCATAGGATACAGTGTATCTACTTAAATGTTCAATAAATGATCAAAGCTATTGAAAGATTTAAATATCATTAATGAAAATTCGCAGAAGTATAGAAAATAATACAATTTATAACAAAAGTTAAAGAAATATGAAATGTGAGTATTATCATCAATAATAATTTTCAAAATTGTCGCTAAGCTTGGAATATAATTATACAAACAAGTGAATACATACACTTAACTCTAAACATATAGATAACTATACAGCATTTTATTCCATATTGGCTTTGACCTTCATACTTGAGTAGTATATATCCTTCTAACCTCCTCTGTATCTTTCATAATTTTCAGATTTTGACTATAGCTTAAGAATATCTAACTTTGCATCAAAAGTCCTTTTTATTGACTCTTGCTCAATGTTAATCTTTTAACTACTTTACCTAAAATTTACTAATATCTTAAAAGATCCCAAGAAGTTTGCTAAGTTAATAATAACAGATGTAGTTTCTCTCCTAACATTTATTTGCATCATTTCTTTTTCTATGACAAAATAAAGAGAAAACTAAGTATTTTTAGTTGACAATTATAAAAGAGTGATTGTTCTTATTATAGATCCCTTAAAACGTTTTTAAATTCCTATTTTCTCTACTTTCTGTCAAGTGCCCAGATCCTGGACAAGGTAGTATCAAATGAAAAGAGCAGTGTACTGGAATTTATGTGATGCATATTTCATTTCTGTCTTAGCTACTTGCGGTTTGTATAATTTGGAATAAGAGGCTTCATATGTATAAAGATAATAATGACCATAATAGCTATGACATAAAATTGTCATAAGACTCAATAATTCCATGTGTGAAAACTCTAAACAGTATAAAATGTAGATTATTTTATACATTTGTATAAAACTTGTATAAAATGTATAGTTAATAGAAAAGCCTCCTTTATAAGATGTCATGCCATTTTTCTCGACACTCAAGTTAAAGGTAATTATTGCAAAAAAAGATACTCAGAACAAAGGTATAAAAATAGTTAACATTTACATTACATAAATTAACTTATATCTCTTGCTCTACCACACCATTCTGTTCTCCTTTTAATGATGAGGAAACTGAGAAACAAAGAGGTTAAATAATTTGACAAATGTAACACTAGTAAATTGCTGGAACTCAGGCAACCTGACTTCAGAGACTGCTCTGGACTCAGCCCTCGTCCTTTCTTCATCAGTCTACCCTTTCGCCTTTTGCCCTTCTCCTCCACAATTACCAGCACAGAGAAATAAATATTTGAATGAATGATGAATGAATATAGGATTCCTCTTCTCTTGATTAAGATAAATACAAGGCATAGATAATCCCATAAACTGACTTATTGACCCTCAATACAAAAGACTGAGGTGTGTTACAAAAATGTTGCAGCCTATTTAATGGCAGAGGATTGTCCTCTTAAAAAAAAATTCCTCAACAAAAGGGAACGAGAATATTAAGTTAAAGTCCATAAGAAAATCTGCTTAAAGGAATCACCAGAATTGAGTACATCCTTCGGAGAATTAAAGTGAGAGCACTACATATAATGATCACCATTCTATAACTTACCTAAAATTGAAAGAGAAAATAATGATCAACTTTTGAATTAGATATTTTATTTTGTACAATGTACCTTCTCCTTGAATAAATGCAATCTTCTAGTATCATTTAAAAAAAGGAAATATGAAAGTTAAGGAATAATTATACCAGGTATAATAGTCAAGATCCTTTCTAAACATAGATATTCTTTAATTAGATGTTCTGGATTTCATCCTCCGTTCTTTTTTTTTTTTTTTTACTTCACAGCATAGTAAAAGAAAAAAAAAACATATGAGAGGAAATAAATACTGCCAGAAATACTTTCTTATGGTAACCTCGAATGCTATTAAAGTACCTAAATATAGACAATGAAACAGATGGAAATTCTACCAAATCCATACAGGAAGGACTTCACAAGGTCAAAGTTGGGTTTATTTTTTGTTCCCTCTCTTGAAGCTACAGTCTTCTTGGAATTTAATATGAGCATAAACATGTTGCTTAAAATTTTAAAGTAAGGTCACTGCTTAATTAGCAGTTCAAAAATTATTTAAATCAAGACCATTATAGTACAAAGAATATGCAGCAGAAAAACAAGAGGTAGTAAAAAGTATACTGATTTAGGAGCTAAGGTACTGAGTTATTGTCCCAGAACTGCTACTACGTGACATTTGCCATCACTTTCCTCTATGAATCTTTTTTTTTTCCATTGTGAGAATAAAGTGATTATTTCAGACAATCTCTAAGGTGCCATGATGTACTAGATTAACATTATATTTTTTCAGTTACTTCTTAATATCAGAAATACAGTGACCTCTTTTCCTCCAAAGGATAAAACATATTTTGATTCAATATATTTTTGATGTTTCAGAGAGAGGTAAGGAGGACCTGCAAAACCAAAACCTCTATGGTATATAACCTGTGAATTTTATCACAAAGAGCTTCTCATTTCTGAAGTATGCAATTTGTTTTCTGATTGCTTGATCTACTGATTTGTTTTGCTTTTAAGTTACTACACAACTTTCTTAGCTCTATATTTTATGTAAAAGGAAGAAGCTCTTACATTTCTATTATGTTCCACACAGAATGCAATAGAGTATTGGAAACGAAGAAATATCAAATATAATTCTTAAGTAAACCTATGGTTTACCAAACACATTCAAAAGGTGGACTGCAGAGGATTGATTCTTAACTCACCACCTACAGGCAGAGTGGCCTGTGGTAAATTTCTTAATCTCTCTATGCTTCAGTGTCCTTACTTACCTAGTGAGGATAACCTACCTTATCAGATAGTTTTGAAGATTAAATAAATTAATGTGTATAAGGATCTGAGAAAATTGCCTACCACACAGTAAGCACCCCATAATGTATTAGCAATTATTACATTCCACTTATTTCATTTTGGGCATTCAATTAAAAAAAGAAATGGTATCAATAGGAGAACTAAAGAATAACAATTTATTATCTTGGGATAGAAAAAGCTGCATGAAACATGACAGAAAACCATAAAGTATAAAAGATTAACAGATTAAATATAGAATAAAAAGATCTGTAAAAAATACCTCCATAAATAAAGTTAAAGAACAAATACCACACTAGAATAAGATATTTGCATCATGCATGATAGACAAAGCATAACAACCCCTAATTTGAAAAGGGTTCCAATAAGTCAATAATAAATAACAAATAACAAATAATCCAGTTAGAAATGAGAAAAGGCTATTCATAAGAAAAGATACTCAAATGGTCCTAAATTACAACCTCCTTAGCAAAAATGAATGAATGAATGAATAAAAAAACACATTTTCATTTTTTTAGTAACAATTTGCCCAAATAAAAAGACCGTTACTATTATTCAGTGTTGGAGGGAATGTGAGAAAACTTGTATCCAAAACAACATGCCTGGTGTGAGTGGAAATCACCATGTCATTAGTGAACAATTAGGCTTTATATATCAAAAACTGAAATCACATATTTTGAACTTAGTAATTCCAGTGTAAGAGCTCTATTATAGAAATATTCATATATGCTTGCGAAGAAGTTTTTTTGCAACATTATTTGTTATAATCTAAAGATCTATATACTCATTAAAAAGGAAATAGATAAATTAGTTTTTTTAACAACCCAAGCTATGGAATAATAAGCAGCTATTTTTAAAAAACAATAAATCTATTAATACAAATATACATTACAGTTTAAAAACATTGTTGAATAGTTACATATTATGATCATTTTCTTATAAATTTCACAACTCAGGGGAAAATATTAAGAAATGTATTTCAAGTTCCAGTCAAGATAGCAGAGTAGCTAAACATTGTGCTTGCATCCTCTCATGACCATATTAAAAATTACAACTAACCTACAGAGCAATCATCAGTGAGAATCACCTGAAGTGTAGCTAATTAGAAGTTTTATAACTAAGGCTATATAGAAGAAGTCATGTGAAGAATGGTAATAGGAGTGGAGATGCAAGGGACTGATCCCACACACATGCATGGTAGTTGAGAATCAGGAGAGATATCTCTGCTGCAGAAGTCCCCACAGAGGAGTAGAGGAGCAAGGGGTCTTAGACCCATACCAGCCTGCTCAGCCCAGAACACCAATGCCGGGAAAAGAAGTCCTCACAACTTCTCGCTGTGAAAACCAGCAGAGACTGTGGCTGAGTGAGACAAGAAGACAAAAAGGAAAAAGAATCCAAACATATGAGATATTTTTAAAGGCCTCTGGGACAATAACAGGAGTGCCAGTATTCACATCATAGAGATACCAGAAGGAAAAGAGAGAGAGCAAGGAATTTAAAACAAATTTGAAGAAATAATGATGAAAAACTTTTGTAACCTGGGGAAGGAAATAGACAAGCCCAGGAAGTGCAGAGAGTCCTAAAACAAAATGAACTCAAAGAGGCCCATACCAAGACATATCAAATGCCAAAGATTAAAGAAAAAGAGAGACTCTTAAAACAGCAAGAAAAGCAGTTAGTTACCTACAAAGGAGCTCCCCTAGGACTGTCAGCTAATTTCTCAACAGAAACTTTGCAGACCAGAGGGACTGGCACAAATTATTCAAAGTGATGAAGAGATAGGACCTACAATCAAGATTACTCTACCCAGCAAAGCTATCATTTAGGATTAAAGGACAGATAAAGAGTTTCCCAGACAAGAAAAAGCCAAAGAAGTTCATCACCAAACCAGTATTACAAGAAATGTTAAAGGGAGATTTTTAAGAAGAAGAAGAAAAATAAAGATAAAAAAATAATAAAATAACAATAACTATGTATCTATCAATAATTACTTTAAATCCCCCCCCCCCCCCCCCCCCCCCCAAAAGACATAGGGTGGCTGAATGAGTAAGAATACAATATCCTTATGTATGCTGTCTACAAATACTTCAGATCAAAAGACACATATACACTAAAAATAAAGAGATAGAAAAAGATAGTTTCCATTTTCATAAAAATAGAAACAAACAAAAACTTGGGTAGCAATACTAATACCAGACAAAATAGACTTCAAAACAAAGGCTATAACAAATACAAAGAAGGATCATTTAATCCCACTTCTAGGTATTTCTATGAGGAAACCTAAACACTGCTTCAAAGGGACATGTGCATCCATATGTTCACTGCAGCATTACTTACAATAGCCAAGATATAGAGGCAACCTGGGGTTCATTAATGGATGAATGTATAAAGAAGTAGGGGTACATATGTACAATGAAATATTACTCATTCAAAAAATGAATGAAATATTGCCATCTGCAGCAACATGGATGGACCTAGTGGGTACTGGGCTGAGTGGAGAAAGTCAGAGAAAGACAAATGTTATATGATTTCATTTTTATGTGGAATCAAATCAAGAGGATAAACAAACAACAGAAAGAAATTCATAGATACAAAAACCATTTTGTTGACTGCTACATGGGGGGGGCGTTAGTAGGGTGTGTTAAGGAGTTGAAGATTAACAGGTACATATTGGTAGTTACAAAATAGGGTGATGTAGAATATAGCATGGGGAATACAGTCAGTAGTATTGTAATAACTATGTATGGTGTCAGAAGGGCACTATATTTATTGTGGTGATCACTTTGTAAGTTATATAAATGTCTAATCATAGTGTTGTACACCTGAAACTAATACACTATTGTATGTCAGCTATAATTGAAAAAAATAAAAATATAAAGACTTTTAAAAAGGAAATTCTTTACCTGAAAAAAATGTATCTCAATGACACAATCATGAGCTTGAGTTATTTTTTTTCTACGTTCTATTGCTCTGTTAAGTCTTCTCAATAAAAACACTTGCTATTAACTTTCATGGGAACTGGATTATATGCATGTGACCTTGAAATAACACTTCTATTCATTAAGAAGGTGACTGAATACTGACATAGGCACTTTAAAAATCTTTCAATGCAGTGATTTTACAAATTAATGTTTTCTTTGGCTTTTATCAAAAGAAGGGTTATAATTACCAGTTTTATTATTTAAAACCTTTACAATATAGAGACATAACATTTTAATGACAAAATGATGTTCCTTTCCATTGAATCACTGTCCAAAACAAAAATGGTATATGTGTATATATACTCTACTTATAGGCATTTATGCTGAAACATAACACAGAATGTCAAGCCAATCTATTCAGTTCTGTCCTAAATTTTAGTTATAAAATCAAACTGTACAAATGTCCTACAAATGCCACTATAAGAGCATATTAAACAATTCCATTTTCTCTTTTAAGATATCTCATCTATACTTAAAACATTTATCTTAACTGAAAATACATGGCACATAAGAAAGAAAAAAAACATTTAATGAGATCATGATAGCTATGTTCAACTACCTGCAGTACTGTCATGTGAAGAAAAAGTAGACGGACACACATTCTCTTGCCCCAGAAGGCTAAACTTAGACAAAAATATGGAACAAGCAGTGAGGAAGAATTACTTTAGCAGTACAAGACACTTCTAAGCTTTCATGTCTTATTTTATACAATACCACCATCATGAAATTTAAAAAATAAAATGTATTATTTTTAAAATGAAAAAAAAATCACTTCATAAAAAAAAAAGTAAATAGAGTAGTGGAATCTTCAAAATTGATAAGGAAAGTGACTTTAGAATTGGCCAGTAATGGAGAAGGCTGTCTCAAAGAATACAATTCTTCATCCCAGGAGGCTCTTCAATTGATACTAGGCAATTATAGTCCAGAGATACATAGGCCAAGTTCCTTCTTCAGGTAGGGATTGAACTAAAATATTTCTGAGGTCTCTTGCAGTACAATAGACTATCACAGCATTCTCACATTTAGCACTGCACATATCTAAACATTACTCTAAATGTAATTAATCTCCACAAACCTAACACATCTGGAAATAACTGCACAGCAAGTTACTCATTTTGTAACACAGTTGAAGATGGAGGCATCCCTGGGACTGCGGGACTGGAAAAAGGGTTAAATACCAACTCTAAATGAATTTCGTTGCTCTGTCAAAAACAAAAGCAAAAACGTTATACAATTTACTTTAACTCTTGGAGAAATTATACGGTAGAATTTTTTTATTTCACTTAATAATATAGGAATTTATAGAAAAATTCTACAATTATGTGCTGCAGAGTAGATACACACAAGTGACTTTTTAAGAAATAAAGAATAATGTGTTATTTCGGCAAGGTTAAAAGGAGAGCTGATGATTACATTGAGGATACAGAAGATACATACACACAGAAACATATATACACTTCTCAGGAGGAAAAACTTTACTCTTGTGACACAGGGGACTGGGAATGTTCCAGTGAATTTTTTTTTCGGTAGATAGAAGTTAACAGCAACCCAACATGTGCATGCTATCATCTATATTTTAATAAAATACTTTATTCTAAAAAGGAATGTATGGATCATATAAATTATGAAAGTAATATAATGAATTCAGATTATTTCATACATACCATTCAAATTCTTGAAGAAACTACAAAATATTTATTTACTTTCTGTATATATGGCCTCAAAGGAAAGATAAAATAAACTATTAAAAGCCCTGTTCTCCATTACACTTTGCACACTAACTGCATGTAGCTCACTTTCTTTAAATGTCATCCAAAATTATAGTTAACTTTCATGGATAATTTCATAAAATTCTTTAAAAAAATTTAGATGTAGTTAAAGAAAAATAGAATTGAAACTGTCAGAAGGGAAACAACAGCAATACTAATGAATGATTTTAATTATCCTTACATTTGTTGGGAGTCTGAAGAGGTAGAACCATGAACAAGTATTTTCCTTATTAAATGAATTGAGTGTTCTTTTTTCAAATAGCTAAGAGTATCAAGAAAATAGAACAGAATTGCTGGGTCATATGGTAGATGTATTTTTAATTTTTTGAGGAACCCCCATAATGTTTTCCATAGTGGTTGCATCAATTTGTAATCCCACCAACAGTGCACAAGTGTTCTCTTTTCTCCATGTCCTCGCCAACACTTGCTGATTGTTGATTTATCTATGACAACCATTCTAACGGGTGTGAAATGATACATCATTGTGGTTTTAATTTGCATTTCTCTGATGATTAGAGATGTTGAGCATTTGTTCATACGTCTATTGGCCAGCTCTATGTGCCTTTGGAGAAGTGTCTATTTATCTAAAAAATTCAATAACCCTAATTCAAAGAGATATATGTGCTCCTATGTTCACTGCAGTGCTATTTACAATAGCCAAGGTATGAAAATAACCCAAGTGCCCACCAATAGACAACTGAATAAAGAAGATGTGATACATATTCAACAGACTATTACTCAGCCATAAAAAGAAATGAAATCTTACTATTTGCGACAACATGAATGGAACTGGAGGGTATTATGCTAAGTGAAATAAGTCAGAGAAAAGCAAATACCATATGATTTCACTTACCTGTGAAATCTAAAGAAAAAAATAAATGAACAAACAAAACCCAAACAGACTCATAGATACAAAAAACAAGCTGAAGATTGCCAGATGAGAGGGGATCAGGATGGCGTGGTGACAAAGGTGAAGGGATTAAGAAGTACAAATTGGTAGTAACCAAATAGTCATAGGGATGTAAAGTAGAGCATAGAGAATACAGTCAATAATACTGTAATAACTATGTATAGTGTTAGGTGGGTACTAGACTAATTGGGGGGACCACTTTGTAAATTACATAAATGTCTAACCACTATGCAGCACACCTGAAACTAATATAAAATAATACTGAATGTCAATTCTAATTGAAAAATAAAAATTAAAAACATTGATTAAAATAATATTTTTTTTTAAAAAAGAAAATAGACTGGAAAGCAGCCCTTATTCATTTGTTTAAAACAAACCAAAGTGATAACAGAGAAATCATTGAGGGATCCTTTTAGAAGGCCAATCATAACAATTTAGTATTTGAAGATTTAAAAAAAAATTCAAGATTAGCAAGACAATATAAATGCACAGCTCACAGGTTTTTAAATTTCAGATTGAGCAAAGCATTGACAGATGTTAAATCTCTTAAAGATACAATGTAGAAAAGCCTCTTATTTTGGGGCCCCTCCGTACCTTTTATATTTCATTTACTTATGGGTATGATATTTTCCACATGAGTTTATTTTCCATTTTATTCCAAATATTTATTATTCAGTTTTCTAAAATGCTCTTTTCTTTTCCTCTCCCCTTCCATCACAGTTCATTATATTTTCATTTTCTATCTTAAAGAGAATTTTCCTGAGAGGCATTATTAAAAGCCTTCATATACGCAGTGTGCTTACCTAATCTCAAGCAAGGTGAGATTTTTCTTTTAATTGATCTTAGTCATTTAAAGTTTTTTACTGACACATTTCATCTGTCACTGCAATAGCTCTAGGGTTCATTTACCACATTCATTTGTGAAGATCCTTATTTTATAAAAGGGAGGCTATGAAATCAACTTCCTTTGGGGTAATTAAGACTAGAAGAGTTGTCTTCCTGTCAAAAATAATTTAGAAAAAACTTGCCTGAAAATATGGAAAAGACTAGATGGGTTAAGAAGTGTTTCTTATCATCTCACACCTATTAGAATAGCTGTTATCAACAGGACAAGTAACAACAAGTGCTAGAGAGGATGTAGAGAAAAAGGAAGCCTCATAAACTGCTGGTGGAACTGAAAATTGGTACAGCCACTATGGAAAACAGTATGGAGATTCCTCAAAAAACTAAGAATTGATCTACCATATGATCCAGCAATCCTTCTACTGAGTATTTACCCCAGAGACTTGAAAACTCATACCTGAGAAGATATTTGCACATTGAAGTTCATAGCAGCATTATGCACGGTGGTCAGGACATGAAAGCAACTGAAGTGTCACACAATAGATGATTGGCTAAAGAAGCTGTGGTACATATATACAATGGAATATTATTTAGCCATAAAAAGAGATGAAATACTGACATTTTCAACAACATGGATGGACCTCAAAATAATCATGCTAAATGAAATAAGCCAGACAGAAAAAGTTGAAAACCACATGATATTACTTATATGTGGGATATAAACCTAAAAGTAATAAATGAACAAGACAAACAGAGATTCATGGACATGGACAATAGACTAGTGATTATTAGAGGGAAGTGAGGAGCAGGGAGGAGGGTGGTAGATGGAGTAAAAGGCCCCAAATATGTGGTGACATTAAAAATGTTTTTTAAAAAAGAAGCTTTTCTTAGTCTTATAATGTATAATGAGATATTATTAATAATTTAGGGCATTGTTTAACAAGTTCTTCTATACAAAACACACTCATTTAGCAATAAAATAGAGCCTCATGTGTTCAGATGGTTTGAGGTCATAAATAATATAGATATTTTTAAAATATAAAGTATTAACTAACAATGCCTCAGATTCTTTTCTTAATGGGAATAGATTTGTCAAACTCTGATACATTAGGGGACATTTTTATTGTTAGCTAATTTGAGCTAATTTTCTAGATAACAGAAATACAAATACTCAGAATGATATGCACCATGCATTGCTGAAATGATCAGATAAGTCCTCTTGAGCCAATACCAGAAAAATGCAAATATACCAAATTTTAATGGTTTAATGAGGAAAAAATTATCTGTATGCAAGATAATCCTGAAATAATAGGATAATTATGAATATTAAGAAGGTAAATGATACCTTAATTCATCAAATGGTTATTGAAAACTTTCTTTGTGTCCAAGGGATTTCTAAGAGCCATAAGCATGCATGAGTATAACATTGACTTTATTGTTGAGTACTTATGTATGATCTCTTAGAAAAGACCTTTACACAAGTAACTATCATCAAAGCAGTAAATGCTAAGTGCCATAAGACAGTAAAAATCAGTGCCCTGCAAATATCAGGAAGAAAGAAGGTCACTTTAGGCTGGTTATATTTGATTAGATTTGGTGATACCACAGATTTGGAATTTGAAGTTGTCAATCAGTTGGTTACATTAAATTGGTGGTATTTCATTAAATGGTGAAAATAAGAGAAGAAATTCTAGGTAGCAAAAATATAAGTGGAGGGGAAGGTAGAGAAATTGAAAAGCCAAAGACAGGCTAGGAGAACTCTGAGTAGGTTCTGGCTAAAATCTGGCCACATATAGGTGAGTTTATGTGAATGTTCAGAGTTGTCTGAGCCCCAAATTTTAACTGATTTTGTAGGCCAAATTAAATATTTTAGAATTATTCTTTAGGCAGGTAAGAAGTCTTACAAAAATAAGCATTATTTTCATTTAATCATAATCTCAACTTTTTGGGTTTGCTAATAATATTCTATTATAGCTAAAGACACTGAACCTTAGGGAGAGTAAAGAGTGTATCCAAAATCACAGGGATAGTAAGGGGTATTTATTCCAAAACCCATACTGTTTCTACACCACAATGCAGAATAGTGACTACAATAATACAATGTTTGTGGAAGATAAAATATGTGTAGAGCATGGGGCAAAACAATGAAAGAAAAGATTAAAGTCAGGGATATCATGAAGTTATAAAAAACAGTTCAAGTGAGATGAAATAGAAACCTGCAATAATTTCAGTGGAAAAGTAATGGAAAAGAAATATTTCAATAATACTGCAAAGAATCTACAGTCTCTATTGAATTATAAAGAGGCTATTTCTTTCTGTGTTAAAGGTGAAAAAAAATTCTTTAAAACTCTAACCTAGTTAAGATAAATCAATCAATCAATCATTTAATCAATAAATATATACATACATAAGAAATAGCAGATATTTAAATACTCAGAAAGAGCTCAGCAGTTCCAAACATAATTAACTACTAAAAGTGTTGTAAGATATATTTATAATATTTAATCCATCTGCTTTACTTTTTTTGTGTTTCTATAATTTTGTTTAAAATAACCTGGTAAAATTAGGCTAACATAAGTATGGTGTTATAAGGATTAAAATAATTCTTGAAATTGATATTTTCAATTCATTTATGCTAGAAAGGAATTTGTATGCAAGATGGTAATTTAACCAAGAAACTAGAAGAATTAAAAATATATTTCTTTTTCAAATCAACAGAAAGCATTATTAATCCTAAATATTTCCTTGATGATTGTCACCATGGTATCAAATCAGAGAACTACTAGAAAAGAAGTGTTAAGGAACTGAAGCTTCTATGTCTTTTTATTCCATTGTAAGTCATATCAAAGCTTAGAAACTAAGATAAATACTTACAAGTCATTTATTCTAAGGTTAAAGGAGGACATTGAAAAAAAATATATCTTTGATGTATTCCTGCACATCTTAATACTGAGACTACAGCTAGTCTCCAAGGGTACAGAACAGGGACTAGAGCATTTAACTAAAAACCCTCTGCTTCCAATATCAGTGAATGAAGTTCACTTTTACCCAGCAAAGACAAAGATCACAGACTTGAGTAAAATGAGAAGCAGTAAGAAGGACCAGGGCAGAGAGGGGAAATGTAGAAACAGAATTTCTACTCTAGGCACACCTATAATTTTGCATCATTTTTTTTTTCATTTTTTCAGATGTGAAGATTTATTAGAGAGCATTATTTTAAAATTTATTGGGATAATATTGGTTAATAACATTATATAAGTTTCAGGGATACAACTTTATAATATGACATCTGTATACTATATTGTGTGCTATGAATACCTCTATGTTCAATGCAGCATTATTTGTAGTAGCCAAGACATAGAAACAACCTAAGTGTCCTTTGACAGATGATTCGATAAAGATGTTGCACCAACTTTTGAATAGTCCTTTGTGTATCCCTAAACAACGTACCAGTTCTCTTAAAATTGGATATTATGAAAGTGTTCCTACAGTGATCACATCCTTACTTAAAGACTCTTGGAATGAATAGAAGTCACTTTATTGGATTTCAGGCAGACTATTGAAAACTAGTAAAATATTCAGAGCTATATCTAGATCGATAGCCACATTTGTAATTTAGTAACAATAACACAGGGATGTTGGAGGGTTCCAAGCATGAACAAAAACATTTGTGGTGCTTGAACAACTGAACATTCACATGTAGAGTGGTGAATATAAACACAGCCCTTCCTTACACTTTTCACAAAAATTAACTCAAATGAGTTAATTAACAAAAATTAACTAAAAACTATAAAACCTAAAAGATAAAATAGGAGAAACTTTAAATAACCTTTGTTTTGGCAATGACATTTTAGATATGACTCCAAAAGCACTATTCAAGGAAGAAAATTTGATAAATTCAACTTCATTAAAATTAAAAACTGCTCTGTAAAGGCACTGTTAAAAGAGTGAAAAGACAAGTCACAACAAATATTTTCGAACACTTAGCTGTTAAAAGACTGGTTTCCAAAAGGTACAAAGAATCTTAAAATGCAATGATAAGAAAATAAACAAACAAGTCAAAACTTGGTAAAAATATTTGAACAGATACCACACCAAAGAATATACTAAGATGGCAAATAAGCAGATAAAAATGTGCTTAACATATGTCATTAGAAAGTGCACAATTAATACAATGTGATACCACTACATACCTATTAGAATGGCTAAAACCCAAGTCACAGAAAAAAAACAAATATTGATGAGGATGTGGAGAATGTGGATGAGGAACTTTCATTTATTGATGGTCGGAAATAAGATGGTACAGTCACTTTGGAAGACAATCTGGCAACTCCTCACTAAGCTAAACACACTCTTTATTGTATGATCCAGCAGTAGCACTTTATCCAAATGAGCTGAAAACTTATGTCCACACAAAAACCTACACATAAGTATTTGTAGTAACTTTGTTCATATTTTCAAAAAAAATATAGAAGCAACCAAGACATTGTTTAATAGGTGAATAGATAAACAATCTCTGGTTTGAGATATTATTCCGCAATAAGAAAAAGTAAGCTATCAAGCCACAGAAGTACATGGAGGAAATTTAAATACATATTGCTAGGTGAAAGAAGCCAATCTGAAAAGGCTACATACTATATGATTCAAGTTATATGACATTCTGGAAAAGGCAAAACAATAAAAACAGTAAAGTTTTCAATAGTTTCTAGAGATTCAGGTAAGGAGTGAGGGAAGGGAGGAGAGATGAACAAGTGGAGCACAGGGAATTTTTAGGACAGTAAAACTATTTTGTATGAAACTGTTTTGGTAGATACATGCCATTATACATTTTTCCAAAATCCCATAGAACCTACAACACAAAAAATGAGCCCTAATGTAAACTATGAATCATAGTTAATAATGTATCAGTATTGATTCATCAATTATAATAAATGTGCCTCTAATGAAAGTTATTATCAATAACAGGAAAAACTTAAGGGAGAATAATGAGCATATGAGAGCTCTGTATTTTCTGCATAATTGTTCTGTAAACTTATAACTTTCTAAAAAGTAAAGTCCATTAATTTTTAAAAGTTTATAAAGAAACATCTGTGAACCCCTTAGTCTTGAAAAAAATAGGGCTTTGCATAACAGCATCAAGAAAAATGTGTCTTTTTAATGTTAATTACATCTAATTCCACCAAAAAATTTATACTTTTCCTGAATAAAAAAGGTGACTCCAAAATCTACAAAGATACGTTATATTAAGCAGTAAAATATCTTAATAATATTTAATGATTTCGAAAGAATTCTCTAAAAATGAATACACCAAAATCTGATACAGAGCTGTTGAAAACAATGACTTTAGTAAAAAAAAAAAAAAA
>KE765414.1:4785-37715 GCA_000465285.1 Eidolon helvum
CATGCCATTCATCCTTGTGGCCTCACCTTTAATACTCCTCTATCTTTTTTAGAGGTAATATCCTCTCCCTGCTCAGCAACAGCTGCTGCTGGGCTTCCTCCATTGTTCTTGGCACCTTCATCAGTAGTCATTATCTTTCGTAAGTAGAAAACCTGCTAAGAAGAAATATGTTTTAGGAAAAACATCACTTCTTTATGTGTCTTAAAATGCCCTCAGAAACTGAGCTTTGCTTCACCTAAGATATATACTCAGGGGCAATAAGGTTAAACACTGAAAATGGAAACAAAAACATTTGCAATGAGCCTGTGCTGATGTCATGAGGCATGTAAATAAAATATCATCCAACTCTTCAATTTCCCATCCAGCTCTGGTCCCAAATTAGACAGTATAAGTCAGGTTAGGTAGTGATTATATTTCTTAACATAATTACACATTGAGGAGTAGTCCTTTCAGAACTTTGAAAACGTCCTTTTATAGAACCATATTCTTGAGAGAAAATTAAGAACTTACCGGGTAATCTGATCAAAGAAATGACAACATATCATCGTGGTAAACAGAACAAGTTTGGGAACCTGACAGACCCCAGTCTGAGTCCTAGCTCCAGCAACAGCTATTTGACATTTGCAAACTTACTTAATCTCACTGAGCCTGTTTCACATCTATAAAATGGACATAGAGTTACTGAGTTATTGTTCATAGAGTTACTGTGAGGCATTAATAAGATAACATGTTAAGAGATCAATAGTCATACTTAAAAATATAAGCATTTATTACAATTATTTTTGGGTCTTCTACATTTTTCATTTCTTGCTCAAAAATACCTACGGAATGAGATTCTTCCCTAGCATGATCTTCACAGCCCTTCACAATCTGATCCTAACCTATCTTCCAGGTCTAATTTTCACTACTTTCTTTTGTTTTTTTTCATGCAGCTCATGCTCTAGCCCAAACCAGACCAATTCCTCTTCCATAACGAGTCCTGTGTTTTCTCATCTCCGTTGCTTTTGGTCACTCTTTTTCTTCCCCTTTCTCCCCCTTCAAAAGCTACCTCTAGCATACTAACCTTAACCTTATACTTGGAGCTTGTCTGCCCTTTTCATACTTCCTTAGCTCTTCCCTTGATTTGTTGTAATGTATTCATAAGAGAAATGACTTGTTAGATTTAAAAGATCCTTGAGAGCAAGGGCCATGTTTTGTTCATATCCAGAGTCTGTAGAACACCTCTACCTTTTAGACTGGTAAGACAAAAAGAGCAAAGAATTTGGAGCTCCTTAACAAGCTATTTGATGTCGGCTACTTTAACTTCTTATAAGCCCTTTTTCCCTACCTGCATAATTAGACTAACAGCAATATCTACTTTCACAAAGTGATCTAGAACATGTGTTCTAGGGTTGAGGCTAACCTGATTCCTAGATTTGAAGCTGACAGAAAATTGTGTTAGGCATGTGGCTCCAGGAACCTTTTTTTTTTTTTTTTTAAATCTCAGGAAAAGACCAGCTGGGCACATCAGTCCCAGGTGACTGGTGTTGCGTTTTTAATAGATGTCAACATCCTCATCTTTCTGCTATTGTATGGTGTATTCTCACTTCAGTGGTCAGTGACTAGTGTAGAACGTCCTCCTTGGCCTGTTGCTAACAGATTCTAAAGTGGGACTCTAGAGTGAGTTATATGTTCACATTCTGAGCATATTTGCTATATTAAATGTATTAAACAGTACAATGTCTATTTTAAAAGTATATTATTCCAATGTTAGCTTTTATTACACTTGATCTTAGCCAAAAGGCTGAGAAACAATCAATATTAGTCCTTATTATCTATCAGCCACCCAATGGCAGAGACTTTTTTCATACAAGGCAAACCAATGTTACAAAGACTAATCAAGAGATGAAACAAAATACATGGCTTACTGCCATGATTAATTTCATGTGCTCTCCTGGTTAAGCAAGGAAAGTCAAGAATTAATCACTTTTATAGCTATTCCACAGTAGGCTAATAATGGACATAAGGCTCCCTAAAGTCTCCTGCTGGGCCCTCTTGTCTACACAGTCAAAAAGAGCTACTTTTACTCTTGTGAAAAATGTCTTATTGATACAACTGACAATTAGACAACTAAAACCTGTATTGCAATGCTTTAACTCATTTTCAATTTACCTAAGTTTACTTCAGTGTCAACAAAGACACAAGTCAAATTTTACTGTGCCCCAAAATCTTCAAAGAGGACACCAAAAACCAGGGTCTTTGTTCTAACAGTTTATGCCAAACACAAAAGATCCAAATGTTTGGCTCAAAATAAGGGAAAGCCCAGAACAAAGTGTTCTCAAACAAATAACAACAACGAAAATTAAGTATCTAGTTGTATGTGATGCTGGGCTAGATT
Organism: Eidolon helvum; assembly: GCA_000465285.1. Lineage (NCBI taxonomy): Eukaryota > Metazoa > Chordata > Mammalia > Chiroptera > Pteropodidae > Eidolon > Eidolon helvum. The sequence goes on from KE765414.1 coordinate 7,163, forward strand.
ATTAGAAAAATTAGATGAACAGGGTTGATTTCTAGCTTCTGGAAACCTACCACTTATAACAGATTTCTCTGATGCACAGAAACTTGTAGAAGACACGTCAAAAACGGCAGAGAAGGAGCTTTTATATATTTTGGTGGTCATGGACTATATCCTTGGAAGAATACATACACACAAAATTTCCCCAAGGCTTCACAGATACCCTGATATCCAACAATGGAACCTGGGCAAACCTTGAATTAAATCAATAATCAAATGAACACCACCAGGTGAAAGGTTATTAGGGAACACGACAGCCAAATGGTCTCAAAGCATGAACCTATAAATTACTTATTATTAAAAAAGGTAAAAGAGCTTTCCAATGAAGTGGTCTGACAGATATCCCCTTAACACAAGTGACCTGCATCATGGCCAAACTCTGTATCACCAAGAACAACACAAACTGGTAATATTGTGCCTCCTAATGTGATGTAATGAAAAAGCAGACAAATGGTAGTCCTACCAAAAATGCTTAACCTGAAGATAATGACAGTAAAAGACAAAATTAGATTGTAGAACGTTCTACAAAACAACTGGCTTAGATTCTTCATGTTAATGTTATAAAAGACCAAAAAAAAAGGAAGAACGAAAAGATGGGGGCACGCCTGTTCTAGTTTAAAGGAGACTAGACACAACAACCAAATCCAATGTGTGGTCTTTGCCTAGATCCTGGATTAGAGGAACGAAAGGTTATAAAAGTACATTTTTGAAAGGATTAGAAAAATTTGGAAAAAGACTATACATTAGATTATTACTACTGTATAATATAAAGTTTCTGGAGTGTAACATAGTACTGTAGTTTTACATAGAATGATATCTTCGTTCTTAGGAGACATGCTGAAGTATTTAGTTAGGGGTTAGATGTCAGGATGTCTGCCACCTACTTTGCAATCATTTAAGAAAAAGCATGTACAAGCACAAACATGGCAAAAAACTAAAAACAAAGATTGCGAAAGCATGACTACAATACATCCAAAGACAATGTCTTTCTTTTGAATGCTCCTCATTTAGAGATGAGCTGACATTTTTAATAAAAATACTGTCAACCAAAAAATATTTGCAGTTCTATACCTGACCTTTGGAAACAATGGCTTTCTAAAATTCAAATAAATAGGAAACTTATGTGATGATGTGCTACCTCTATGAGTCCCATTCGATAAAGGAATTTGCCCTTCATTTTCGGTTCTAACGCTTTAAGGGATACAAGTGACCTTTGGAATCTCAGAGAAGAATTCTTAGTACGGAGTTAATATGAAAAGGAGTAGCATGAATAATTAAAATGCAAAGATTAAAACAACAATAAAACAGACTTTTTTTAAACTTTAAAGGCAGATAAATCTGGAAGAATAAAGAAACTGAACTTCAGAGTATTTCTCCTTAATTCCAATAATGCCATTTGGGGTACAGATTTTTATAAGGAAACAAATGAAAAAAAAAAAAAAACCCTTTTAAAAAAACCCTTTTTCTTTGATCTAGTGTTACATGAAAAAAGGCAGTAAGAACAGTTCCTAACAACCTATAAGACACACTGAGAAAGTTTCACTTTTTTCATAAAAGAGCCTTTTCTTCTTTCCTTTACCCTAGGTTTATTCTGGATTTAAAACCACTATGTAGCTATGGATATTAATCTATGATAAAACTCACTGTTCTGAACTGTCCAAAGGGGAGAAATTGCTACTCAGTACATCAGAGAGGGAACGCACAGTTCCTTCTGTTATGGACATGCCAGATAAGCACACGCTCTCCAAAGTGCTAGTCGGCGAACACCCGAGACACCCAAGAAAAACGAGAATACGCTTAACATTTTATCATCGGTATACTGGAAACTTCAGTTAACCTAACTAAATTGTCACATCCTCCCAAATGAGAAGCCATTTTAAAGCTTTATCTACTAATTCCCCATGTATATTACTTACTATGTTTTTTATTTTGTCAAAATATATCTTGTACCAGGATATTCTACTGTCTAATAGGAGAGTTTTCAGAAGAAAAAAAAAATTGAAACTGGCTACTTTGTTAGTAGCACAGAATTACAGCATCATTCTTTCTAAGTACAACAGATGTCTGGGCCATAAAAGGCTTTAGCCTCCTAAAACTAAGACACAAAAGAAAATAAAAGGAAGGAGGTATATCTAAGGTGTGTAAGTGAATTCAGTGTAAATGCATCTTCATTTTGAATATATCTAAGGATGAAATGGAAAGCCCTCATTTACTTTCAACCCCTGGCTTCTCTCAAACACTCATGTCCAGTAACACAGGAGTGTCAGGAGGAGTTATTTATTGGTAGACAAGACATACATATAAAAAAAGAGATAAATATGCACCGATAGAAAGCAGGATGAAATAGAAAGACAGACAGACAATACAACTATATGAAACTATATGCTATTTTCCTATTTTCCTCCAGTTAATTTCCTGCCTCCACACTGGGGTGGAGAATTGGGAGATGATGAACAATACTCCTATACATACTCATACATTTCTATTTTTCTCCTAAAAAAAAACAACAAAAAAAAAACCTTTGAGAAGATATACAAATGGCCAATAAGCACATGAAAAGATCAACATCATCAGTCATAAGGGAAATGTAAATCAAACTCACAATGAGATACTATACCCATTAGCATGGCTATTATCAAAAGAGAAAAAATGACAAGTGTTGGTGAGGATGTAAAGAAAATGTAACCCTCATGCACTGCTGGTGGGAATGTCAATGACGGAGCCTTTGTGGAAAAATTTGGTGGTTCTTCAAAATGTTAATAATAGAATTATCATATAATCCAGCTATTCTACTCCTAGGTATATTTCCCGAAGAGGTGAGAACAGAGACTCAAACAGACACTTGTACACCAATGTTTATAGCAGCATTATACACAACAGCCAAAGGGTGTAAACAATCCAAGTGTCCATAAACAAAATGTGATGTGTATATATGTATCATATATTATCGTTAAAAGACTATTATTCAGCCATAGAAAGAAATGAAATTCTGATACATGATACAACATGGATGAACCTTGAAAACATTGTACTAAGTGAAATAAGCCAGACACAAAAGGATGAATACTGTATGATTCTACTTACATAAGATACCTAGAATAGGCAAATTCATAGACAGAAAGTAGAACAGAGATTATCAGGGGCTGGGGACAGTGCTGATAGAGAAGAGTAGCTGTTTAATGGGTATGAAGTTTTTATTTGGGAAGATGTAAAAGTTCTGGAGAAGAACAGTGGTGATAATTGCACAACAATCTGAATGTACTTAATGCCACTGTACGGTACATTTAAAAATGGTTTAAATGGTAATTTTTGTTATGTATATTTTATCACAATTAAAGTGAGAAGAAATCAGTCTAAAGCCAGAGCAGACAAAAATTAACTTAATAGAATGGTCAGCCAGACTTAAACTTCTCTTTAATCCTCCTACCTTCCCTTTAATTGAGGATGCCTTTCACATTTCCAGTGTGCTTCCAAAGTTCTGAGTCAAGCGTTTAGTAGTGATCGCTGCATCAGCTCTTCAGGAACCAAAAGCTCTAAGATGTCCAGTTATGAAAATAGGAGAGGAAAGGGAATTCTAAATGGAACTGTCACTTTATAGTAACAAATTATATCTTCTTTTATTGTATCTCTTAGATATAAACACCACTTTGGTAAACTCACTCTACTTCTCAGTACAAGAAATTAGCTCCCAAGGCAAGCATTTGGGTCCTTCTTTGGTACTTTGACTTTATGAGTTGCCTCTGACCTCTCACTAGCTGTAGCCTGCTCCACATTAAGTCATGACACCCATGGCTCAAAGGTATTATCTGATATATATATATATCTATATCTGACATATATACTACTAATTCTCAGTATCTTTTCCTCCACTTCTTACTTAAAAAGAAAACCTCTACTTTTTTATTGGACATGAAGCTTCTCAGAATAAAGTTCCAATTTCTTCCCTTACAGCTAAGTGTGGTCATGTGACTAAATTCTGTCCAATGAGATGAAAGAAAAATATATCCATAAAGGATCATGCTAGCCAGCTCAGGCGGGAAGAACATTATAAGAAGGGAACATCTGAGTTGAAAGCTGAAAGGAGCCATTCACCTATCTGCTCAATAAATATTTACTAAACACCTATATTTGCCAGGCAATGGAGATACAGCAATAAACAACAGAAAACAATTTCTATCTCCATGGAACTGACATTCTGGTAAGACTAGAGACAGCAGGAGTGAGTCTCTACTACTTATTCATGTTTTTGACAGAAAAATTAACTTTCTACCTGTGTCAGTGGCAGATAATTAACTTGGGTTGATTCATTAGGGCCAGTTTGACTGCAAATCTGTTCACGATTTCTAAGAATAGGTCAACAAGGTAACTTATGACAAAGGTCTACAAACACTGTATAGGTGGAGAATGTATCCTATTCATTTTTTTACTCCTGCCACCTAAGATAAGTGAATAGCATATGAGACACTCGGTAAACACAGAAATGAATTATTTTCAAAAGCAACCAACATAAAGATGGCAAAATATCAGATACTGTAAGGAATCAGTGCTGAAATATTATATTACCAGTTAACTATATTCCTTCTTTCAGTCTACTCTGAAAAATCTAATCTGGACAATTACATAGCACCTGAATGTTCAACTACAGAAGTAAAAATAATTTTCTGTTCTAATAAAAAGCATAATATCTCTCTGAAACGCACTGTTAAGTATATGTCTGTGCATACATACACAGAGCATATTGATCTTATTAATCACATGAGTTTGGCTTAAACATGGGCAGTCAAGGACACAGAACCATAACTAGCTGTCAATCTCTGAGTAGAGCCGTCCGCCCTTATCCGTGGTTTTGCTTTCCAAGGTCAACTGTGGTCTGAAAATAGTAAATGGAAAATTTCAGAAACGAACAATTCATTGGTTTTAAATTTCGCACAGTTCTGAGTAGCTTGATAAAATCTCCCACTATCCTGGCTCCGCCCTGCCTGGGACCTGGGATGTGAATCATCCCTTTGTCCAGCAAATCCACACTGTATATGCTACCCACCCATTAGTCACTTAGTAGCTATCTTGGTTATCAGATTGACTGCCTCGGTATTGCAGGCCCTGTGTTCAAGTAATCCTTCTTTTACTTAATTATGGCCCGAAAGCACAAGAGTATTGATGCTGGTAATTCAGATCTACCAAAGAGAAACAAACCATAAAGTCCTTCCTTTAAAAGGTGAGTATGATACGATATTTGGAAATACAAACCACATTCATATAACTTTTATTACAGTATATTGTTATAGTTTATTATTAGTTATTGTTATTTCTTATTGTGCCTAATTTATAAATTAAACTTTATCAAAGATATGTATGTTTAGGAAAAAACAGTATATGTAGGGTTTGGTACTATGGAGTTTTAGGTATTACACTGGCAACTGGAGGAAGAGATGGTGCAGAGAGCTGAAATGCAGAGCAAAGAAACCTAGCATAAAGGTTCTTTATCAGGAGTCCCCAACCCCTGGGGCCTCGGACTGGTACCAGTCCATGGCCTGTTAGGAACAGGGCCACACAGCAAGAGGTGAGCGGCGGGTGAGACAGCAAAGCTTCATCTGTATTTGCCCCCCCCCCCCAGTGCTAGCATCACCACCTCTGCTCCAACCTCAGATCATCAGGCATTGGATTCTCATAAGAGCACTGGTCCCTGTTGCCAAAAAGGCTGGGGACCACTGTTCTATATAACATTGCATTCTCTTATAGTATTGTCTCATTAAATGCTGTAATATGAATTAAACAGATTTAAAACATGGCTTATCTTTTCTTCCTGACTCATCAGGCTACAGGTTTATCAATTTTACTCATCTTCTCAAAGAGCCAGCTTTTGATTTCATTGACTTTCTCTGCTGTTTTTCTATTTCACTGGTTTTGGCTTTTATCTTTATTTCTTCTGCTTATTTTGGGTTTGTCTCTTCTTTTTTAGTGTCTTAAGGTGGAAACTGAGGACATTGATTTGCAACCTTACATCTTCTCTAATATAGGCATTTAGTACTATAAATTTTCCTCTGAGCAGTTGTGTTAGCTAAAGTTTTATGTTGTTTTCATTTTCAGTTAGTAAAAAACACATTCTAAATTCATTTTTGATTTTTTTTCTTTAAATGTTTTAGTTTCCAAATATTTAGGAGTTTCCCAGATATCCTTCTGTTATTGATTTTTAATTTCATTCCTTTTTAGGCATTCTTTTTATGATTTAATTTCAAATTCACTGACATTATTTTCTGTACCAAAATATGGTCCATATTAGTGAATGTGCTGTATGCTACTGAACAGAACCTATATTCTGCTGTATTGAGGAGAATGTCATATAAATGTCAAACAGGACAACTGGTTGATAGTGTTGCTTAAATCTAAATAATTACTGATTTTTTTTTTTTTTGTCTACTTGTCCTATAAATTATTGATAGGTGAGGTACTGAAATCTCCAACTATAATTGTGGGTCTGTTTCTCCATACAGTTCTATTAGTTTTTGATTCATTTATTTTGAAGTTTTCTTATTAGGTGCTTAAATATTTTCATCTCTAGATGTTCAAATGGGTCTTTTAAAAATATTTTATATCTAGTTCACTTTCTCAATCTTTCCTCTACTTTCTTGAACATATGAAATATAGCCATAACTGCTTTAATGTCTTTGTCTAACTAATTCCATCTTTTCTGAGTGTGTTCCTATTTTTTCAGTTTCCTCCTCATAGGATGTATTTTTCCTGTTTCATTCCAAGTCTGATATTTTAACTGGAAGCAAAATGTGAATTTTACTTTGGTGAGTGCTAGATATTTTCATATAACTATAAATATTGAGCTTTGTTCTAAAATTTCTAAAATACAGTTAAGTTACTTGGAAACATTGGAAACAGTTTGATCCTGTTGAGGCCTGTTTTTAAACTTTGTTAGAAGGAATTAGAGCAGCCTTTAGGGCTTCATTTGCCCCACTGCCAAGGCAATGCCCTTCTAAATACTCTACCCAATGTCTTGTGACTTAGGAGGTTTTCTCTCTTCAGCTGGTGGGAACACAAACTATTCTTAATCATGACAAAGAATCAGCGTGAGGGGGTGTTCCCTCTAATCTTTTTGGGTTCTTTCTCAGCTTTAGGTAGTTTTCATATAACACATGCACTTATCAGTACTTATCTGAAGACTTAAGGGGACTCTCTGAAGACCTCTGGAGTTCTTGCCTTGTGCAGATCTCTCTTCTCCAAACTGCAGTAGCCACTTTGGCCTTCCTGGACTCCAGCTCCATTCCCTCAACTCAAGGAGACTGCTCGGCTCTGCCTGGGTTCTCCATCCTTACGTAGCAGCCTGGAAACTCTCTAGGCAGTAAGTTAGGATTATTGTAGGGTTTATCTGTTTGTTTCTGCTTTCTTGGGGATCACTGTCCTGTGCTACCTGTTGTTCAGTGTTTGAAACTTCACATATTTCTTTCTGGGGTGTCTGTTGTTTGTTATATCATTACAGCCAAGAGAGTAAATCAAATGTTATTCCATCTTAGCAAGAAGCCTAAGTTCATGAGTACATTTTTAAGCCAAAAAAAGGAGACAGAGTAAGAAAACCTAACTATTATGAACGGAGGTCCAAATAGGGAAAAGTGTTTGATAAAATAAATGCTGTTTAGAAAAAGTTTTGACAGTCTGAAATTTGAAGGGTATAGTTTTCCCATGACATTACTAAAGTCAAAGCAGTAACTGATGATAATAAATCTCATTCCCAAAATGGCAAGTATTTATTTTAAATTAGCATTCAAAACTATGGTCGTGTGCACATTTCTAGAAATATGGATAACTGCAGTATCTCTTTTTCTATATATAAGAAATAATTATTTTAAATCTTACAAAAAATTTTTAAATAAGATTCTACATTTCTAAAGGCCATTAATAAATATACCACAATTTTTTAAAAATCTAAGTTAAAAGATGGTTTTTCTCCTTTTGATTAATTCAACTAAATAATATACAGTGGAAATTATCTTAATTGTTCAAAGTTATAATGCTACAAAAGTTGGCTTGTGGTTGATAATGGTATTAATAGTCTTTAGCAGGTCTATAAAACTTGCTTTTGTTTTAGAACAAATCTCAAATGGACACCTATAATATGCAAAGCCTATAAAGTATTTCATTATATTGCAATTTTAACACTGCTTAAACTGGAAAGAAAACCCCTAATCTATTTAGAATACACATACTCTGTAATGGCACTTATAAACAATATATGAACAACAGTCTGTCACCAAGCCACATGGCTTGCTTCTCTGTGTGTCTAAAGTTTCCACTAGCCCTAGCATCACCTGCAAATCTCTGACCTTAAAGAGCACATGATTTCATAAGAAAACAGCATATACAGATGGAAAGAAATGGAAAGGACACGATGGCGGCAGTAAAGAGCTCTGCTTGAATGACTTCCTTTTCTCCCTTTGAAAACTGCTTTCTATCAAAGTGGCTTCCGTGGCTCAGACTGCATATTCTGGCTCCTTGCTCTCAAGCTGCTCAACCACCATTCATTCCAGTTATCAATGGCAATTATACAACCTAGCCAGAGCCCAAGAATTTCATCTAAAAATGACAATTTCACTGAGGAAATTTCTGAGGAAAGTCCTAAGTTAAGGTGTAGGGGAAGGCTTTTAATGGAGAGTGAGAAGGCAGAGAAGAAACTGAAGGAAACTCACTGAAGAGAGAAAGAATTCAAGGAGCTGAGTGTTAAATTTGAGACTGGCTCATTCTTATCCATAACCTTATACGCCAGCTCCTCACCTTCATATACTCTTCCTGGAAGGTTAGGTAACTCTGGGTTTTTACCTACAGAGGTAAGCACTGCCTGTTGAGTTAAAAAAATTATTCTATTAGCCAAAACTTACTTAAAATTTTAGAAATTATAAATGCAACATATTACAGAAATTTTGAGAAATAAGGAGAACAGCATTCACAATAATCCAAATATTACACTTTAAAGGTGCTTTTTAAAAAACAGACTTAGTTTTTTAGAATAGTTTTAGGTTCACAGCAAAATTTTGAGTAAAAAAGCCAAAAGAGCCTTGAGAAGAACACAGTTGGGAGGACTCACACTTCAGGGTTCCAAAACTTACTACAAAGCCGCAGTAATCAAGTCAGCGTGGTACCAGGATAAAGACAGATACATAGATCAATGGAATAAAATTGAGAGCTGAGAAATAAGCTCTTACTTTATGGTCAGTTGACATTCAAAAAGGGTGACAAGACAACTGAATGGAAAAAAGAATAGTCTTTTTCAACAAATGGTGCTGAGGACAACTGGAAAGCCACATACAAAAGATTATTAAGTTGCATCTTTCCCCACAGCACATACAAAAAAGTAACTCAAAATGGGTCAAGGACCTCAATGTAAGAGCTAAAACTATGAAGTTCTTACAAGAAAACACAAGAGTAAATCTTCACTGACCTTGCATTCGGCAATGGTTTCTTATGTAAAACTGAAAGCACAAGCAACAATGAAAAAAGCGATAAATTAAACTTCAGGACTTCAGGGAAATTAAAAACTTTTATGCTTCAAAGGACACTATCAAGAAAGTAAAAACACAATACACAGGATGAAAGAAATTCTGCAAATCATATATCTGATAACAGGATTATATCCAGAACTATTAAGAACTCGTACAACTCAATAATAAAAAGGCAACCCAATTAAAAAAGAGTTCAGTTCAAATAGACATTTCCCCAAAGAAAAGAAGATATACAGGCACATGAAAAGATGCTCAACCCCATTAGTCATTAGGGAAATGCAAGCCAAAAGCCACAGTGAGATACCACTCCACACCCACTAGGATGGCTATTAGCAAAAAGACAGATAATAACAAGGATCGACAAAGATGTGGAGAAAGTGGAACCCTCACGTATTACAAGTGGGAATATAAAACAGTGCACAGTGCAGCTGCGTGCAGCTGCTTTCAGCTGCTTTGAAAAACAGTCGAAAAACAGTCTGAAACAGTCTGGCAGTTCCTCTAAAGTTAAACAGTTATTTGATCAACAATTCTAAGAAAATGAAAACATATGTCCACACAAAAACTTGTACTTGAGTGTTCATAACAGCATTATTCATAACAGCCAAAGAGTAGAAACAATCCAAACATCCATTAACTAATGAGTAAACAAAATGTAGTATATCAATACAATGGAATATTATTCAGCAATGAAAAGCAATGATATACTGATAGCATGCTCCAACACAGATGAACCTTAAAAATATGCTAAATGAAAGCCGAACACAAAATGTCATTTATTGTATGATTCCACGAAATGTCCAGAATAGGCAAATCTATAAAGACAAACGTAGACTGGTGGTTGGTTGCCTAAGGTAATGGGGGAAGTAAAGGGTGACTGCTCATGAGTATAAATTTGTTTTTGTGATAAAATGTTCTGAAGTTGGATAATGGCAATAGGTGAACAACTCTGTGAGTATACTGAAAACTGACTTGTATACTTTAAAGAGGTGAATATTATGCTTTGTGAATTTTATTCAATAAAGCTGTTATAAAAATGATTCTATTGAATGGATGGGTTATAATTCATGATATACATCACTTCTACATAACACTGGGTGAACATTTTTGTGCCCAGGCTTTTAACATATCATGTAATTAAAAGTATGGATTCTTCAGACAGTCTGCTTCAGTAGGTATCTTGGCCTGACAACCTAGCAGCTGTATAATCTTAGGCAAGTCATTTAAATTTTTTTGTGCCTCAATTTCTCCGTAAGATTAACAGTATTTATTATACCTCTTGGCATTCCAAGGATTAAATTAAGTAATGAACATAAAGGGCTTTGCATGGTGCCTGTCACATAGTAAACTTTCAACATTAGTAGTAGAAGTAGCTGTTATAATTATCATTCTAATTTGTATTATTTTCTTAAGATGTTTCTCAGAAGTGATATCACTAGGTCAAAAACCATAAATATTTGTGTCTGAATAAAATGGGTGCACTAATTTGTGGTGCCAGTAGTAAACATATACGAAAGGGTAACCATGCCATCATCAACATTATGTTATATTTGTTTTGTTAATTTAACAAGTGTCCCACTTTGTTCATTTGTGCTGCTTTTGGCCCTTTGCAACTTGAAACCTAATAGTTTTCTAATTATCCTATGAATCCTGCACACCATGAATACCCACTGAAAGTGAAATATGTGTAAGATCCTATACAAGGGGCTACAATGGAAACTGAAATGAGTTAAGGCCAAGGATTTTTGCATGAGTTAGGCCAAAAAAAAAAAAATTTAATTCAAGATAACGATGATTAAGTAAGTATAAGAGAGCTACAAAGTATAACAGTAGGGAAAAGACAGCTATATATAAAGGTTTATAGAGTAGGGAAAAGATGGCAGTGTTTGAGCTGGTTCTTGAAGGATGGGCATAGTTTCAACTGGCAAGGGTGTGGCACAAGTAAAATCCAAGCTGGTTAAAAGAATGTAGTACATTCCAAGACTACGTGGCTTGAGTACAAAGTGGCTATGGAAGGGAATGGTGAGAGAACAAGGCACAGGGTGCTCTATGAGCACAAAGAGGACCATCTAAAACAGAGCCAATGACTCTGTGAGCTGAAGGGGTGGGTTTCCTCACAGGGCAAATAGCATGCAGAAAGACACAAAGACACAAAACATCACGACCTATCCAGGGAACTGCATGTAATCCAATTTGGCTAAAGTGAAGGGTACAAGTGGGAAGGAGGCAGATGATGCTAAATAAACAGGCAGAGGTCTGACTGTGAAGGACCTTGTGTACCGAAATAAAGCATTTGAACTTTAATCCAAAGGAAATAGAGAACTAAAGCATTTTTAAGAAGTGACCATCAAGACTGGCCTTAAAAAAATTACTCTGGCAACACTCCAATGGCTTCCCATCTCTTAAAGGATAAAATCCAAGTCCTTCTTATGTTTAAAACCCCATATGCCAGTCAGTGGCTATCTCTGAAATTTTCTATTGCTCCTCTCGCTCACCCTGCTTTTGCTACACTGACCTTCTTGCTGCACCCTCCAATAGGCCCCTCCCTCAGGGTTTTTGCACTAGCTATTCTCTTCTGCCTGAAACTGTTCCCTCAGACAGCCACACAGTTTGCTCCCTCACTTCCTTCAGGCCTCTGTTCAAACACTTTCTTATCGGAGAGGCCTTCCCTATTACCCAGTATAAAAGAGCAAGAAATGACAGCAATCAGCCCTACCATTTTTGCTCCCCCTTCCCCCCACTTACCACCTGGGACATATATTTGTCTATTGCCTATCTCTCCTTACTAGAATGTTAAGTTCTATGATGGATCCTGTCAATAACCGTATGACACAGGAACTATTATGATCATTTCCAGGTGGCAAAATTAAGGAGCATAATATTCTAGTGAACAGTGTAACCAGGTAGAATGACTCCTGAGTGTGCACTCTAACCATTTCACATACTGACTCTCTAGTAGGGTCACATGTCCCTGATTTTGACTTTAGAGCATTTCCTGTGAATAGGCTCCATCCTGACAAGTACAAAGATAGTAAAAACTATAAATTTGCACTATGTCCTTCTAAGAAAATATGGATTCTTATTGTTATTAGCCAGGTTTCAAAAGCCAGAAAACATTTTTTAAACTATCAATTAAAATACACACGGTATCTGGACTTTTATCTATTTAACAACAACCTGTATTTTTTCTTGTTTAAGACCCACAGATATTAAAACAAGATGAAAAGATTTTATGAAACTAGAAGGAACATAGCATAATACCAAAACTATTTTTTCCAAGAACTTTTTTCAAGTAAATATTCAACTTCAGGAATAAAATTCTAAAATAACCCATCAAAATTTTCTGAGGTATCACTACCAAAGGAAGAACATGTTTTCCAAGTAGATAACACATTATACAGTAAGTATAATATCATATGCAGAGTAAAAGAAAGAGAGGTCTCAGTAACATCTCCTCATGATTCTTTTCCTACTCCTCAGTTAATTTCATCTTTCCCTGATTATTCTTTCATCCCATCTCCCATTACTGAGAGTACTCTTTTTCAAAATGTAGTTCTCAACCCACACTCTTAATTTCAGCTATGTACCTCTGTTAGGGTAACTCCCAAATCTAGTTACAGTTTCTCCCTCGTCTTTTCTCCAGTTTCTGTCTGACTACAGATATACTTTGGAACCCTTTTAGATCCCTATATTTTTAAAGAAAATCAACTTTTTCAAAAGTGGCCCCTTCTCTATTTACTTCATTATCTGTATTATCTGGGTATTCTAGGTTTACAACTTTAACATAATTTTTCTCCATTTAATCCACAGAACCTGCCAACTGTTCATTGTGTTTCCTATAATCTTACTTTCCAATTCTACAGCTAACACCACATTTGGATTTTCTTCATTTCCTCCCTGAATTGCCACAGTTCTCCAGCTGACTTGCCTACTTCCAGCCTACTCACTCACTTCTATTCATTTCATACATACTGTCAGTAAAAGCTCACTCATACAGTACACTCCCCAATTCAAGGACTTTAAATAGTTCCCCAGCACCACAAATCCAACTTTTCAAACCAGCAGTCAGGGCCTTCTACCCCTTCAGACTGTCATTAGTAAATGCTTATGTTAAATATTCTAAGGAGACAAAAACCCTAGAAAACCAGCATCTTGATTTTCATATCTGAATCAGTGCAATGCACACTATAGTCTGTAGAGAATACAGTTTACTATCCTACACTTCATTTCAACTAATTACATCAAATAATGGGAATATATTACTTAATCTACCATCTTCTGAACATCTCAAGTTACCATGAGGATTCATTTTCGAAAGTTGAACACTTCTAATCCACAAGATGACAATGTGTATGATTATCAGGAAAAAACACCTCACATCCCTAGTGAACATTAGAGTACAAAGCAATAAAATATTTTAAAGGGCGAAATTTGCTAATATCTACAAAAAGCTTAAGTATAAATATCCTTTAGCCCAGGAATACCATTTCCAGGTATTTACCTGCAGATATTCTCACAGAAGCAAGCAAAATTATATACAGAAGGATATGAAACACAACATTGTTGTAATAGTTTAAAAAATGGACACAACTGAAATTCCCTTACTGGACAATTATTAAATGTCTCCACAATGAACTATTATGCAACAATTAAAATTAAAGAAGCAGCTGTATATCAATTGATATGGCAAGATATTTAAGAATGGCATAAAGGGGGGAAAAGCAAGTTACAGAATAGAATGTGTATTATTCTACTCGTGTAAAGGAATTGCATATACATTTGTAAATGTAAGAAAATATCTAGCAAAAAATATATGCCAAATCATTAATAGTAGCTAATTCTGGAGAATGAGATTTAGGGGAAGAAATATGGGATTTTCATTTTTTGGTGTGTCTGTGTACATAGTTTCAAAAAAATAATCAGTTTATTAAATTTTCATTAAAAAAAAGAAAGAAATGACTGAGTACAGGGAAGGCTCTTAACTTTAGATGAATGTAATTGATCTTGATTATCCACAGTGCAGGAAATATGAACTACTCAAAATGCTTAATGAGAAACTCCTCCATTCATTCAGCAACTATTTATGGAACACTTACTATGTGTCAGGCATTGTGCCTGATGATGCTAACATAATGGTGAACAATAAGGACCTCAGCCCTACTCCCAAAAAGCTTACGAAAGGGTTTTGGTCTTCATTTTTCCTGTTTCCTTTGTAAGAACTACTCAGACATCCAGGTTTGAATTCTCATTATGCCTATTATGCCTATGGTTTCCCATAAAATAAATGCAAATTAATAGACTATATCAAACAAAAACAAAGGCTTTTAAAATTAGCTCATTTCTTTCATAATTAATTTAAAAAAGTTATTAGAAGCATAATTTTTAGAAAGAATAGTTCAACAAGTATCCTTTCAAATAAACTAATAAGAAGTAACCTAGATATTAAATGAAGTTTAAGGGAAATTAAGACCATCCAAAAAGTAAAAAAAAGTTACAAGAAATTTTTATTTTCTACATTGATTATATATGTTTACTCAATTTTGTACGATGAACATGGACAACATAGGAAGATATTTAAAATTGTTCTCAAAGAACCATCTACTGCAATAACAAATCAGTTGCTGATAAAGTTCAACCCCTTAACTCACTACATACCAAGACCTTTATGGTCTGGCCTTACGACTCCTTGTTCTGTCAGCTCAAAGCCCATTCCCCCTTCTGCTGTAAACAGCATTCTGGGACTTTCCACTGGGAAACCACTGCTCCTCACCTCTTGGGGTGGACCCAATCCCCAATCTTTGCCAGTCACTGCTTTCCATCCCCTTGGCCACCACGACAGTTCCCAGATGAACACATGACCCTAACAGATTCAAAATCAAAATCGATCCTGAAAAGAGGCTCATTTTAATGAGGCTATTAAAATGATTATCATTACTGACATAAAATGCAGCTGAAATTCCTAAAAAAGAACCTTGTAATAAATAGAATTTTCATTATGTGGTAGTGAAATAGTCATGTTACCTTTTATTGAAATATACTCCAATGGAACAGCAACGAAAAATACATTATCAAAAAATTACCATTTTAAAGAAACTGTTAAAACTTCATGCTTGTCTCAAAGAGTGAAAACATTAAATTCATATCAATCACATTGTTAAAAAAAAGCTAAGAAGAGGAACAGCAAGAAAATACAGGTTACTAGGCATATGTTAATCACATCTCTCGACATAAAATTTTTAAATAACTTCAGAAATAAAGATCCCTATGGGTAGCATTTTCTGAGGCACCTGAAATGCCACAATACCAATGTCTTACCTCAATAAAAAATTAACAAAAATAAAATAAAATGTCACAATACCAATGTTTTACCTCAATAAATAATTAACGAAAATAAAATACCAAAAAAACCCCACTTAAGAGACATTTAACTTTTTAAATCGTTTTGATCAATCATTTCTTTTCAACACTAAGAAAACTTTGGAGTATATTAATAAATTAAAGAGAAACAAAGTTCAATTCAATATGAGAAAATAAAACTTAACCATCAGAAGTTCCTAAGAGTAAAATGGGCTACCTTGTAAAAGAGCGACGTCCCCTTCCATGGAACTAAACTAAAACCAAAACTGCAATTCTCTGAAAATAAGACATCCTTGAAGAATTCAACTGATGTGCCAGCTGTTTTATTTCTTGAAAGCATATAACTGAACACATATAAGAGTCTGTTACATTTTTTCCCCAGCATTGCACAATTTTCCTGGCCTACAATGCACATACTGTATCTATTATCATATTTAAGCATCTGACAGCAATGTTATAAGAATCCAATATATTCATCTTTAACTAAATGCATATATAATTTTTCAGTCTTCAAATATTCAGCCATTAAGTATCATATATATATTTTCCATAAAACCTAAATACAATACATTTCCTGAACTTTTAGCTTTCAGTTTCCTGTTCGTCAATGGCTACAACTCTAGAGGCAATACATAAACACAGCCCAGTCATGGTATTTCCACTTTTGACAACAGTGGACATGAACTTAATATGACCAGATATAAATACAGTCCATGTAAGTGGTACACGACAACTAAAATAGCAATAGCAGGAATTTAATAATTTACAAAAATGAAAATGTAAATTATATTCCATATATAAGAATTCATATAATCTCTTTTATAACCAAGAATTCAGAAAAAGTTTCTCCTGAAAAACTGATAAGCTTTATCAGACAATAACTATGAAACCTATCCTGTTTCCTTTTTTCTCTTGCTTGCCAGGAAGCTCAGAGCTAAATTTAATGTTCAAATACAGAAACTATCTTGCCTCAGATTACTGATGTAAAGATTTCTTTGCACTCCCTCATCCTGCTCATTATTTCTTGCGTGATTTATGCTTGTTTTCTGGCTTTGTTTTTAAAAGTCCTTGCCTTTTTTGTTTTAATTACAAACTATCAAACAATTTCAATGAATAGGTTAATATAAATTATAGAGAAATTTAAAATTTAAGAGAGTATACCTTTACATCATCGAATAATCTGTCAACCTAATCTGTTAAACAAAATCTGTCAACTTACATTTATATAAAACATAGGTTCTAAAATGTATCCTTATTTTCCTCTTCTAAGTTAATTATTTCACATAATTCATGATTTGCTTTTAGAAAAGCCAGTGGCAAGTTTCTGAAATAAAATGATAAAATGACACAGGATAAAAACAAATTACTAAATTCAGGACACTAGATTAGGAAGATTTATAATTTTTAAACGTTTTTGATTTACTAATAAAATTGGTCTGGCAAAGTTTCGTAATTGTCATAAAATATTAATTCACATAAAGTGTATTTACAATCATATATTGTTATCAGCATTCTTAGATGCAAAATAAATAATAGATATAAAAATATTTAGTCTAGAAATCTTTTAAAGAGAAACTTAGTCATACTTTTTTAGAAATTATAGACACATATACACACACACGAAAATGTTCACACAGTACCAAAAAGGTTAAATGGAAATAAGATATTAATAAAATGAACAAAAACAATATGAAGATGAAAAGAAACTACAACTCAAATTGACAAATCTAGACAAAAACTAAACAAAAATATATCATGAATTAAATAAAGAAAACCTAGAACATAATCATATCAAAAACAGAAAAGAGAAATAACACATTTTATAACAAGGGCTACAATCTAAAGGAATCCGTAATATAATATTAAAGCTCTCCACTTCCAGGAGTCACAAACAAAAAAAAAACAAAAACAAAAACAAAAAAAAGAAAAGAAATGATAATAAACAGAAGAAGACAGCCAAACATATAATTAAAGGGACAAAAAATTACAAAAAAAAACCTTAATATTCTAAGAGTGAAGTTAATAGCAAAATGTATTACACTATATAAATTTAGAAAAAAAGGCTAGCGACCACTCATATATAGTTTAACAGACTTCTTTTAAACAATAAAACAATTCAACATAAAACAGTTAAAATAGAAACAGAAAATCCTATGTATTACATGAAGAAAGCAGCTAAGAAAAATCTACACACACACAAATCCAGCCCTCAAAACAAAAATCCAAAATCTAATTTTGAAGTATTTCTCTTCCCTCCTAACAGTATAGAGGATAAAATCTGTTATAAAGAGTGATTCAAATACAAAATAAGTAGCAGATCATGAGAGAGAAAAAAATCCTCTTCTCCCTTCAGAAAAATAAAGACAAGAAAAAGAAACCAAGCCATAGAAAATACAAATAAGTGATCTGCTATAAAGCATTGTGACATGGATTTTTTTTTTTTGTACAGATTTACAATTCCATTTCACAGTGCTTTAAAGTCATAAAGAAAAAGCAGCATTTCAGTAAAAATGAATCTAGTCTGGACATCTTTTTTTGGGGGGAAGGAATATGGCAGGATGAGTAGAAATCTAGAGCATTTTTACATAACCCATGCCACTTTTTCTTTCTTTAATCATGGGAAAGAATACAGAACATGATTACCAGTTGCAAAATGATTTCATGATAAAATTATGCTTACTGTGACTAAAAAACATTTGTACACTTCACAAATTTTCAAATTGTAGGGAGGGCATCTTGCCAAAATTAAAACAATACATTTTGAGGGGGAAAAATTGTGATAGGGATTTGGTGATTAGGAACTGACATTATTTACATATGAAAAAAAGTCACCTTCTCTGTCAAAAGAGAAGAGAGTATTTATTGAGCAACTAGAGTAACCAGACCCTAAGCTTAGGGCTTTACAAATATTCTATCACATTTCTTATCTAGGTAGGAAAACAATGTAGGAGGAAACAAAATTTAAATAAGTTTTTCACTATTATTTGCGGCATATATTTCAATGTAAGAGACTAAAAAGATGTAAACTTAGAGATTACTGTAATAGTATATGTACAGTGTCGGGGGCTGTGAAGTCAAAGTACAATAGTTCCCAATTTTTTATGCTAATCTTACTGTCCTACCAATCACTCTGTAAAAGAACCTGTGTTCTACCATGATAGAAACACAAAATCCACTTTATTTGAGAATGCTATTTATGTTTACAACACTATTACAACTCTAATAATTTGCAACTCTAAAAATGAAAGAAATCCTTTCTTCTTAAAGCAGATTTTGGAGTCTTGGTTTTAAATGTTACTCTAAGAGTAATAACGCTTGTCCAAGAAATGTAATCATGGGCTTCTCATTAAAAAGAGTGATTATCACATCATTCCTGGTGTTAAAATTATTGGTAGTATCACTGTTAACTCCCACACAGATGGGTGAGAATCACACTAGGATGACAGTAAGTAAAAAAACAAAAAACAAAAACAAAAAAAAACCCCCCTCATTTAGCTCTGATAGGTAGGGTCCTGCTCATTAATTAGCTGTGGATCTTGAGCAGGTGACTTTACTTCCTCTGGACCTCAATGTCCTCATCAGTAAAACAAGATGGCTAGACTAGAGGCCATTTCCCTCCCTTCTCTCCCTTTCTCTGCTCTCCAGCCCTTTCCACTTTATGGCTTTGGTGATTTAGGATCCAGACTGGGGTTTTCAAGGACAGAGAGGAAAACAGTAGCAGAAACTCAATAAACTGGAGAAAAGAAATGGACATGTTTACAGAAAGAAATGGACAAATTAAAGAGGCATAATGATTCAGGAAAGAAATCATGAGCTTCATTGTCAAAATTAGTTTGAACAGAAGCTCCAGTTATACTGAAGTCAGAAAAGATAGTTAGAAATGCTAGAGATACAGACTTAGAAATGTCATCTATAACACACAAGAATGCTTCACAAATTACCTAAGAAATCCTCCCAAGTTTCCTCAGTACATATGGAAAAAATGTCATATTCCCTGGCTTACTCATTCATAATTCTGCCCTGACATAATCACCATTTTCCAATAGGTTATTCCCTTCAGCCAATTTGGCTTCATCATTTCAAACAAACCTAGGATTACCTTCATTATCACTCAATGTTCTATCTGAAATACATTTTCCCTTTTCTCAATTCATAATTTATTACGTTGTAACCATTTCTGAGGCACATTCTAAGCGCTTAACATGTAATAACTCATTTAATTCTCTCAATAATCCTAAGAGAGAGATTAAGTAAATTGTTTAATATTACAAAGTAGGAGAACTAGGATTCTAACACAGGCAATCTGGCTCCAAGGAGCCTGTCCTTTTAACTTGCTAACTAGTCCTTCAAAGTTCAGGTCAAATTCTGTCACCTTACTGAAGTTCTCATCTACTTAGCAATTATCCTGCCTCTTGAGTCCTTAAACTTGAGACCTAGGTTGTTATTTACCTTTTGTGCATATGTTCTATCTTTTCTAAAACAGGATCTTGTTTTATATATTCTGTAACAACACTATTTAGAACCTAACAGAATTTAATATATGAAATACAAAAGTGTCTATTACTGAAACTATAATAGCATTTAATACTTATTGAAAACATATACCAGGCTCTGGGCTGAGTGCCTTATATATGTCGTCTCATTTAATTCTCACAACAATTCTGAAGTAGGTATTAATACTACCCTTCCCCAGTATTATAGATGAAGAAAGTGAGGCTTAGTAAAGCTAAATAGCTTGTCCAATATCACAAAGTGTCAGTGACAGTCTTACTTAAAGTTTTACTTAAGATTCTATACCATCCTTAGAGTCTCCAGCCTACTACAAAACACCTTTAAGAATCAGTCATAACAATTCAAGTTTTACTTTGCAGCGCTACGCTAAACACTGAGGATTCAGAATTAGAGGTACAGATATTGCCCTCAAGAAACTCACAGTCCATCAAGACTTCAGGACCAAACTTTGATATAACCGGCAGAGTCACCATCATCAAAAGTTAAATATTTTAACTTACATATTAAATCAAAATATCAAAAATCCTTGAAAACTCTCTTCCACACCATTCCTTCTCTCTTCAGTTCTCCCACTTCCTTTACCCTAGGACTCATTTCTCTAGTTTCTCTATTATAAAGAAGGTCCCGTTAATCCTTACAAGTATTAGGATGTCTAAATTTAATTTAGTGACAGATCACTATCTATTTGATGGCTTCCATGCGCATAATGAAATATAGGCAATGAAGGAGAGCTAGAAAAAAGCAGTGGCAAGGAGAAGCAATGAAAAGAGAGATATGAATGTCACACTGTTAAGCAAAGACAATATAAAATGAAAAACACAAGGCAGGAAAATGGATACAAATAGAAGGTGAAAGAGTCCAGGATTAATTCAGTGGAGACACACAGATAAATGAAAACACTAAAATCTAATCCATTTTATGAATGCTGACTCCTTTATTTCCTAACAAAATACATATATTAAGAAGCCACTGAAAAACCATTACCTAGGAACAGTATGAAAATTAGGAAGTTTTTTTCCTGAGAAAACATTCATTTTAAAATTTCAGAACTGCAAAGAGACCTTAAAACACTATCTAATCCAACCCATTCATTTTACAACTAAAATAAGGCTCAGAAAGGTTAAATAACTCACCCAAGATCAGAGTTTACTTAGTAGCAACACTTCTGAATCTCATCCCAATGTCTATGCCTACCACACCAGCCTTCCTAGAAATGGTGTCTTCCTCTTCCATTTTTCACTCTTAATAACCATTCAATTAATTTCTGCATGAGCATCTCAGAATTCTCATATTATTCCTAGTTTCCTTAGGAGAAAATCTGATATTGTAGATTATCTAAAACAATATAAAACGATTATCTTATTCAAGTTAGTAATCTTAAATTGGGTCTTGGTTCCTACCAGGAGAAAACACAAACATGTCCGGGAAGAGTAGAAAGGTGAAAGATCTCCATAAACTAACCAAAAGCAAGCCAAATTCATAAATTACAATCCCTCTGGAAAGGAATCAGGCCCAAAACCCCTGGAGGCTGGATGACTGCTAGTGGGAAGTAGAATGGATATCACTTATTTTCCCCTTTTTATTTTAATATTCTCCCACTAACCCCAAGCTCCGTAAAGAAAAGGGAAAGTAATGCAACAGAGTTATCATATCACTTTCAGCAAAGGTGGCTTTTTGATGGGTACTATCTTGGCCAGGAAATATGAGACAAAGGATAGGAGAAGAGTTCTAAGATAAACCCACAGACCTATACTTTTTGCCATGAAAATACTAGGAAGTCCTGAAAATGTGTTATCTATACTCAGTATTTCCACCAATGCAAAGCCTTTGTTGATATTCTGGGCTGGAAGGAACTCATCCTGGTCCATCTGTTATCTAAGAAAGTCTGCTTCTTATATTCCTTAATAAACCATGGGCCCTGACAGCCACTGTTCACCAGGTTATTCAAGCTGAGTGATTTGGAAATCATCTAAAATTATACCCCTTTATCCACGGTTTCACTTTCTACAGTTTCAGTTACTCTGGTATATGGAAATTTCCAGAAACAAACAATTCATAGGTTTTAAACTGCATGCCATTCTGAGTACTATGATGAAATCTCGCTCCATCCCACCCGGGACGTGAATCATCCCTTTGTCCAGCTTATCCACGCTGTACATGCTACTCACACATTAGTCACTAAGTAGCTGTCTAGGTATGGCAGTGCCTGTGTTCAAGTAACCCTTTTTTTTTTTTTTAACTTAATAATGGCCCCAAAGCACAGAGTAGCTATGCTGGGAATTAGGGTATGCCAAAGGGAAGCTGTAAAGTGCTTCCTTGAAGTGAAAGGTGAGTAAAGTACAAGATATTTTAAGAGCCAAACTACATTCACATAACTTTTATTGCAGTATATTGTTATATTTTATTCTTAGTTAACCTTTTACTGTGCTTAATTTATAAACTAAACTTTATCGTGTGTATGTACAGAAAAAAACATAATATATATATATGGGTCAATACCATCCCTGGTTTCAGGCATCCACTGGGAGTCTTCGAATATATCCCCTGCACATAAGGGGGAACTACTATGCATCATTTGGTTTAAATATAATGATTACCGAGACCTTAAACATGATTTATTTGCCTATAAGGCTGACTGAAGCCTTCTCTAGAAGGGAAGAAAATGCCCTATTTTACTTTAGAAATATACCTTAATTTTGATACATATGAAGTTCATTGTAAATTAAGGATATCTTCCTGATTTAACACGTTTTAACCAAATGATAACTATTGTAGAAATGAAAAGGGCAAAAGGATACAAAGAGACATTTTAAAGTTAGAAACAAAGTGATTTAGTGACTCATTGAGTTTAAGAAGTAAAGGAAGAGTAAAAAATGACCAGTAAGAACAAGAACAATGGAGTCATTAACAGCTGAAGAGAAAAAGTCGGGAAGAGAAGCAATTTGGGGCGGGGGGAGCAGAGGTGCTGGGTATGCAGCTGCTATAGAGATAGTATTTAAGCATATTTATAGTTTCAAGACATAGGTGAAAATTTGAGCCTCAAATTTGGAAGGCCTGAAGTTTAGGTAGAAGATACAGATTTGGGACCTAAAAAGAACAGCAATTACTGAGTTTCTGAAGAGAAGGTAATTCCTCAGATACTACACTTCGAAGAGAATCTAACTTTCCAAGTGAATAGTACTTTATTCTATAGATATAGAATATTTGGACTAATAAATTCTAAATGAAAAGCTAAACAGTTAATCTTTCTTTTCCAGGCTATGAACTGACAGAAAGAAAAGATAAAAATTGTTTCATAATTACCATTTGTCCAAAGTCAAATCTCTGAGCTAAAATACACTGCTTTTTAAGTTTCTCTGTAACAAAACTTTTGAAAAAAATTGAGAAAAATCTGGTGCACCAATACCACTATTTCACAATATCTGTGCAAATTTAACAGTTTTAAAGGTACATTAACCAAAAATTCGTGTAGTTCTGTGCAGTTCTGTGTAGTTTGAAACTTCTATAATGAAAAGTCTAAAAAAAAAAAAGGCTACATTCCAATATTTTAAAAGTTCTATCTGCAGTAAAGGCTTGACAACTCTAAACAAAATTCTAACATAAAAATTTTTCAAATATTTTATTCATTCTTGATAACTAATGAAATTTAGTGTGTATGAAGGGAGAAAATGCTGTTATTTCAGAGGAACATGAATATGTTCGTTAACTGGAAAAAGTCAGTCCTTTTATCTATGTTGGTTGATGTTGGATATCTGTCATTTTTCTGTTGAATAAACAAATTTTTGTTCAAGAAATATATACAGGCCAATAAATGTAGTTTTGGTTAGTAAAGGCAAAATAGATGTTTATCCCCAGTATCAATGATCAATTTGTTGAACCGGCTGATTCATCTCTTATTACTTTAAACATCTTCCATTCTAGTAAATAACCAAATAAACAACTTTCCTATGTAGATGCAAAAAATTAAATAAAAATTTTTAAGTGAACCAATATCCATAAATTATACCTAATCCTAAATTGTGAAGAACATATATATAAAACAGTAGAGGGACAATGTTGAATGTTACTTAACAATTATAGTCTAAGCTATGATTTAAATAGATGTAATTTAAATCAAATCACTCTACCGAGACTATTGAAGCACTAAAACTAACAGAGAGTAGCAAATTCACCACTTAGTTTTATCATTTAACAATGAGCAGGAACAGTTTATATGGTTTATAAGCATCAATCTTTCCTATGATAAATAGCACCACCCCAAAGTGACATTTGCTTTTCCCCTGTCTAGTAATGACTTGACAGTAAAGACTGTACATGTCTGTGCAAAACCTAGCACACTGTAGGTGTGCAACTCTTTTAACAGGAATAATCACCATCTATTAATTTCCAGAAAGCTACTGCTAGCTATCTGTCTCATTCCCTAGGAGACATGCATAAGGATAACAAAGTAAAGCAGGGTTTCCCTGCTGGCAGTTCTGTCTTGAATCATTTTCGGTATCCTGTTTCTTCTAACAGAAATGTCTTCATGAAACTTCACAAAGGAACAGCATAAATACATATATGTAGAGACAAAAGACTGTCAGTGATTCTCTTTTTCTACATCATTATTAATTCTGGAGAGAAGTTATTTCACATTTTGCATATAGTAAGATTGTTCTATCTTCAACAATTTTGTACTTTTTACCCTTCTAAAGTAAAAATCATATGCTGTAAGATGCAAAGATCTTAAGTACTCAGTTCAGTTAAGTTTGAACAAATGTATACACTAACAATTGGTGAATCTGGGCATTCTTTGTAGTAATCTTGCAACTTTTCCGTAAGTTAAAAAAAATCACATGAAAATAAAAAGTTACCAAAAGTGTACACTTGAATTACCATCACCTAAAACCAAGCTATAGAACATTTCCATCTCCCTTCAAAGTTCCCTTTTGCCCCTTTCCAGTCAACCACAGCCCTAACCCAGAAACCACTGACCTGATTTCTATCAGTCTTCCCTCTTCTTATATTTTTTATAAATGGCATCATTTGTTACATACTTGTGTCTGGCATCACTTACTCTGAATAATGTTTCTGAGATTCATATACATTGTGTGAATCAGTAGTTCACTCTAATGAAAAAAGCTGCTATAAACATTTTGCATCAAGTTTTTTCATGGACATGTGATTTATTTTTCTTGATGCTGTAAGATTTAATTTAAAATGTGGGGGGAGATTCACAAATACATTTAGCAAATATAGTTACATATATAAAATGCAAAGAGATTCATATATACATTTAGCAAATATACTTACATATATAAAAAGCAAAGAACAGACATTTCACCTAACCTGTGTGCGTATGTGTGTGTATCTATGTACCTGTGTGTGTATATATACAGTTGTCCCTTAAACAACACTGGTTTGAACTATGCGGGTCCACTTATACATGGATTTTTTCCATTAAATGCAATAAGTGTATTTTCTCTTCCTTATGATTTTCTTAACATTTTCTTTTCTCTAGCTTACTTTACTGTAAGAATACAGTATATAATAAATATAGAAAATACATGTCAATTAACTGTTTATGTTATCAATAAGGCTTCTAGTCAGAGGTAGGCTATTAGTACAGTCAGTTCTTCACATCTGCAAATTCCCAACCACAAAATGAAAATACTGTTTTGGATCTGCAGTTGGTTGATGTAAAACCCACGGATGTGAAGGGCTGATTATAGTTAACTTTTGGGCGAGTCAAAAGTCATATGAGGATTTTCAGCTGCTCAGAGGTGGGTTCCCCTAACCCCTATTCAAAGGTCAACTGTACACACATACATGTATGCATGCATGCACACAGACACGAATAGATTCTGAGAAGTCCATTTAGGACCAAAGGTATATTAAAAGAACTTATAAAGTTCATAGTAAAAATAAATCTAAGATGGGAAAGATAACCATCTCAAATTTCCTTAGTAAGTTTTGTTTTAACCTAAGAATAATTCAAAAAAGAAAATTTTCTCTCCATGTTAGTTACTCTGTTCTGCTTCCATGAAATACCCTCTTCTCATAACAAATCCCCTTTCCAAATTAGAATTTCAAAACATTAAATGTTATCATCTACCATGTAATAATTTTTAAGCTAGGGGCAAAACCTAAAATGTGTCAAGATTTCAAGGTTTTATTTTATTGTCTTGCTTTTTTTTAAAGTTAAACATGTAAATCATTCCATTGGTTAATATTTAACATGGGCAAAGACCATTCCATCCTCATTCACAATAATTCCAATAAGGACTCAATCTCTAGAATATTTTCTGTTCCAAAAAGTAATTTGATGAGGCATTAAGTCTGTAATAGAGACATTCTGACTTTCAAATTCCACTGTGTAATTTTCAGCTGACAATTGAGATTCTTTAATTTCCAGAGATAGAAACACTAATAAACATACATGCAAATCTTATTTTTGAAGAGATCAAACTGAAATTCTCAACCCTGCTTCTGATGATCGGACAGTCATTTTCAGGTACTAGGAGTGGCTCTTCATTTAACATCATCTGTAAATCGCCAAAATGGAGGCAGAATATTACAAATGGTTGTAGAAATAATCCATTGCCTGCTTTAGAAAGGGTCTGCAACTACAAAAGGAGGGAAAAAACCCTCATCTAGTCTTTGATCTTTCTTCATCTTTTATTCCTTCTTCCAAAAAATAAGCAATTTCAAAAACATACAAGTGAAATGTACTACATTTTTAATCTTAAAAAAATCCTTAATATGTGGAGGTTCCCTAACTTTCACAGATGTATAACTGTCTATTTGAAACCTATTCCTTCATTCTTAAAATACATCATTTTTGTTTTTCTAATAAACGTACCTTTTTATAAAACAGCCTTGATTAACTGTTACAAAAATGTCAGCAGCTCCAAACAGGTACAAATCCTCAATTTACTTTCAATATCTTTTGCTCAATTGTTTTAGAAAACTAAAATAAAATTTTATTCTTATGTTTAAAGTATTTTTCTTCCAGACCAAGGGTAGAAAACAAGTAAACCAAATGTGTAGACCCCATATTCCATCTGGTGATCCTTCACTCTCATTAACCAGATGTTTCCCAAAAGACATACTATACCAAATTAAGCATAAAATGAACATGCCCCATTTAAGGACAATAGTCTTACATGTTTAAGTTTCAGCTGAGTGCAAGTTAATTCTCATCATAACTACCAGGTGCAAATTATTTTGAGTACTCGAATTTGTTTCAAATAGTGCCAAAATATCCTTAGTAACCTGTTAGCTACACAGATTACAGTTACAAAGGTGCAAAG
The DNA here is from genome assembly GCA_000465285.1 of Eidolon helvum. Classification (NCBI taxonomy): domain Eukaryota; kingdom Metazoa; phylum Chordata; class Mammalia; order Chiroptera; family Pteropodidae; genus Eidolon; species Eidolon helvum. The sequence goes on from KE765414.1 coordinate 34,857, forward strand.
GCCTTATACCATAAATTATTTTAACCTATCTCATTTGGCAGAACTGGTTTTTTTTTTTACATAAAAAACATCTTATTTGTAAATTAAATCACACTTAAGTGGTTACTACTTTTAAATCAATAGTTATATGACTGACATAACAATGACCCATCCACCTAGTCTCTGATGAGTGTATATTTAACTTTGAAAAGTTAATGTCAGAAGTTAAAAATGCATTGTAGAAAAATTCAGAAATGTAAAGTAATGAAAAAACAAAATCTAATTACTAACCAGCTAGGTTAGAAAGTCCAAATAGTTTCAGAATTGTAAAATATACATTTTAATTGCTCAGCATTAAATAATTACAAAATTTCATGTGTCAAAATATGTACAATATATATTCTCCTTTAGGAATTGTATAAATTATGTTAAAGGCCTACAGCTGATATTTCTCACGCCACGGATATCTGGCATGCATATTACTGTTAAATAAAGCAGTAGTAATGTCTAACAGTGTTATTTGATTTGTCCTTGAATTTAGCTGTTTTAATGTCTTTTTGTTTTTTTGTGGGTTTGTTTTGGTGGTGTGATTAATTCAAAAATATTTGCCCACTCCCAAACTCAAAAGGAGCCACACCTGGGGGTAAATGACCTAAAAACACTCCCAATATTTACTGTATAGATGTGAGAATTAAACTTATGTTTAATTTTGAAACTGAAATGTAGTTGATAATTTTATGATCTGGTCTACCACAAGTTAAAATGGACAAAAATTAGTTAGATATCTAAAAACTCAATTTGAAATGGGCTTTTAACTATAAGTCACTTTTAAAGTTCCCGTAATATGCTTTTTGTAAATAAAATTATGAGATATAACTTTAATTTATGGTATTTGAGCATCATTATAGGAAAAGATTATAAAACTTCTAATTATTAATAATTAAACTAATACATTCTATACACTTTAAAGAGCAATTATAAGATTCTCTACAACTATTTATACAGAATAAAACTCACTTTACATACAGACGAGCCATCATTCTACCAATCTACTCTAAGGGTCAAAAAGCTAACTCAACTTTTTAATAGTAAATAACGTCCTCTACAGCTATAGAAGGAGGATATTCTTTCTTCTCTAGACTGATTCCTTCTAAGCTAAGAAAACTTTACTAAAAATAACCCAAGCTAGGTATTCTTTTCCAATCCAAGAATAAACAGAAAATTTAAGATTTAATTAGTTGCCTTATCCAGTATTTTTTAAGTTTTTCATGTTGAACTGGTTAAAATCCCCAAAACTAAAAAAAACCTAAAGATTCAGAAACTTACTTTTGTTAAATGTTAGACCAAAGGCCTCAAAATATATAAGCCTGTTGTTTTAGAGAAATAACACATTTATAAAAACCATCTTTGATTATCTTTTTAAAATCACAAATAGTCACAACTGGTCTCTTGGTTAAAGAATTCAGTTTTAAATCGTGTGACTAATTGGCTAGGTAAATAAGTAAAATTGTCATTCAATGAAACACTAATAAGGTAGCATATTTAATCAAAATTATAACTTTATAATTCTTAAAAAGTTAAACTTACATCTATTATGTATAAATCATACCCAATGCAGATATAAAACAAGACACATTGGGAAAAAACTGAGTAAACTAAATCGTGTTTCTTACAAATGAATGTTAATGATTCTCGTTTAAAATATACATTTTACATTTTTTAAATAATTACAAAAATTATTTTTAAATTTATTTTTCTACAGCTGCCCTAAATTGGTCAGCGCCATACTGTAGACGGTTAAATGGAGGTCAGTTGGGAGAGAGACAAACTGAAAATAAGTGCAAGTATGACAAAAAAAAAACTTTCCGCAATAATTTGTCTATTCTTGAATTTTGACTCAAAAAGCAAGAGAAAAAGCTACTATAATTCACTAAAGTTTTTAAAAACCCTTGGGTGGGGAGGAGGGAAGCCCACGGCAGAACTCTACAGACGAGTAAAAATAGCTATTGTTGCCTTAACTTTTCCCTTGTCCACAACCTAACAAAATGAGAAGACAATGAAAATAAACACTCCTGTCTACCCTCAGAGAGGCAAAGAAAGCTCTCATTCAATGCTAAGTCTTATTCCACTGGAAAACATACTCCTGAAAAGTAAATCCAAAACCACGAGCTCAAACTGCTTCATGCAGAATTTACTGAATGGCGGCCAAACGTTGTACACGCTGTCCTGAACCACACTGAAGGATATCTAGAGTTCTGCGTTCTCCATTTACAACTTGTACCTTACTATGCTTTCGCCACCACTGCAAAAACCGATTTTTTAAAATAAGACTAAAAGGTTTCTCCTGGCTCGTCAATCGAAAGAGGTCAATCTGAAGGCTGACTCCCACCCCCATTTTTTTTAATCAACACTGAATTTGACTCCTACACTATCGTCAGCACAGCTCTTTAGACATCAGTAAGTGGTAAGGCATTAATAGGGTCCCAGGAACGAACTAAAGAGCCCTAAAACAACTTTTAACTGGCTTTCAGCTGGCACTAGAATAATCACCTGTTAGAATGGGCGCTGCACTGGCACCCTCCAAGAGCGCCAGAGAGCGAGGATGCTGTTCCCAGTCACTTGTCCCAGGGCGGCAGGTGAAGGCAGTGACTGCGCATCCACACTCACCGCCCCGGGAGCGAAAACCTAAAGCGAGCACCGCAGCAGCCGGACACTCCGTTATCCTCAGCCTCCACGCGCCCTGCCAGGTGAGCGAGGTTCCATCGCGCCCTCGGCGTCCCGGAGCACGGCTCACCCTGGCTCGACTTCTCCCGCCGCCCGGGCCCCGAAAGGCGAAGTTTCTCTCCCGCCCGCGGCGGCGGCTGCTCACGCGCCGCCCGG
>KE765415.1:9979-25686 GCA_000465285.1 Eidolon helvum
TACTAGCAGCACTAACTTTGACAAAAAATATTAAATTATGATTTGTTATTATATAATAGATATACTTGTAATAGAATTATAATTCTATAATATAATATTAACATAATATTAATTTACTCAAAATATGTTGTTTCTAGTTCAAATTTTACTTACCAAACATGAGTTTGGTTTCATTTTTAAAAATGGACATAGATTTAGATGAAGGAACAAAGTAATTATATATTTATTCATGAGACAGAAATATTTTGTGCATCATAGGCTCATTTCCTTGCTGCTTATTAAGAAACCTGGTTTATCTAACACTATAATATCTGTCTCATAAGTGCTTTGGGAGAATCTAACTTCTATTTAAACATTTATCTCCCCTCTGAATTGTAATGTTTGTCACAGGGCTCAACATTAACATGTTTATTTGAATTATAAAACAAAGCCGAGACTTATAAAAAAGAAAGTAGGTCTAATTCCAGTGATTCGTTTGATGTGAAGAAACATTTCCCCTAAATTGAAGGAGCTAGATCTTTACTTTCAAAATTTTATTTAAAAAATACATTTAAAGCACATGTTACATACCCAAATTCTATCTATATCTATTATTTACTTGAATAATTTTTCTAAAAAATTACATTCATAAAAATAAAATATTAAGATATATAAATTGATGAGAAAGTTATGTATTTCTACTATTGTTATAGTCATGAATAGATATTTATTTTTTAAAAAAACTGATCATCTCTGTAACAGATGTACTTCTAATACGATTATATATTTTTTGGTCAGTAAATGTTTGTAATTATTTATAATATAGTTTTGCTGTCTTCATCGATTGTGTACTACCATTAGGAAAAAGGAAAATGTAAGACAAACAGATACACTTGTTTTCTAAAATTTCAAATATAAAAGCAGAACTGATTTTATATTTGATTTAAAAACATTTTTTTATTTTTACAAATAAGGTTTCCACTGTTTTGAAAACATAATCATTTAAAAGATTTCTTTATTTTAAATAGTTGTAAAATAAAAAACTAAACAATTTGAGGAAGATCATCCATTTTATTTTTAGGAAAAAAATTAGTTTAATGGAATAATTCTTATCTTGTGTTCTTTTTGGATATTGTAACTAAATTCTTAGTTACATGTGTTACTAGACATGTCAATATAGACATTGACTACTGTGGAGATAAATGGAGCCTCTGTTTCACTGTGGTAGGATAACACATGGATAATTCTGACACTTGTGGGCAAGTTCCCTGTTCTTTCTTTGAGGGGAGCTAAATATATGTAAAATTACAACAAAACTATAATAAAATTAGTGTAAATAGTTGCTAAAGGGAAACTGAATGAGGACATAATGAGACACTGTCAGAAAAAAATGGAACTGAATAAAATTATGCCACGATGAGAAATCTGCCCCACTTGTTAGAGTTCACATGAATAACCCGAACACAGCAAAGTATGAGCAAAATAATGTACTCTAAACTACGTTAGTAAATGCTAATGGGAAACTCAGTAGGAGAAATAAAATTTTAGTTGAGTTAATTAGGTATGAATCCCAAGAGTGGATGGGTTTCTAAAATAATTTTATAGCAGGACGAAAAACAAAATCAGAAGTTTAAAGATTAAGATTGTTTCTTTTGGTCCCTTGAAGCAAGGACAATGAAGCTGAAGGTCCTTAGTGCTGAAACCAACATAACAATATTCAGCCATACTAAGAACAAACATATTTTCCTTTCCTCATGTTAAATAATACTAGAAAAAGGTATACATTTTTAGCCCATGCAAAAACAAGACTGAGAAATGGAAAATATGAGAACACTCTTAGTTTCTTGCATTAGAAAATAGTTTCTCCTATAACATAAGACTATAAACCAACTAAACTAGCTTATCTATCAAAATTAACAGATTGCTCATCAATTATTTCTTCAAGACCCATACTTCACTGTGTATATCAATTCAAAATTATTATGCTGTAAACTAGGTGCATTCCCAAAGAGCTCTCTATTTTGCAAATTTCACCGTAAAATTGCACAGTCTGAAACGTTCCAAGGTTCTGACCTCTATTACATGTATAGGTTTTATAAACTCAGCTTTGTTTGTTCAACAAGTTTTTCAGGAATCCTTTTGGGGAATGGACAGTTGATAATCTGAGGCTGGGCAAATTATCATGTTAATAACTTTGTTAAAATACTCACTCTATTATAAAAACAAAAATAACAATGACAAAAACAAAAAGAAAATCAGATAATTTCTCACATAATCTCTCTGATTACTTAACAGCTTAACAAGACAAAAAAATTTGCTACACATAACTCAGAAAAAAATGGCTTTGCTTCTTACGTGTATTATCTACTCAAGGAAATAATGTAGAGGAGGACAAAGAAAGATTATGAAAAGAGTAAAAGGAAAAACACAATATCTTATAGATTATGGTATCTACAAGCTGTTAGACTAAAGACTATTGCTCTATTTTATACTCCTAGTATATAAATATATAGATATATTATATATTGTTTAAAAGGTAGCACATTTTAAGTTTTATGTTTTGCAATGATAGACAATAAAAAAACCCTATGAGGAAGTTACATTTTGGGTGTGATATGGCAGTATGTACTACTTACAGCTGTTGTTTATAGTTTCACCAATCTTTATTACCGTAGTTATTTAGTGTCTATATAGGTGGTAATAAGCATTTTAATGAGAAAGATCTAATATTGGAATCTTAATGATAGTTGCCCAAGTTGATTCACAACAGTGTCAAAAGACCATTCCTTGGAAGTATACTCTCCAGTTTGGAATATCTCTCTACACTGAAAAAAAATATTTCTGAGTGATCATAGGTTGTCAGTACTTACAAATAACATGCAAAAAGTCAATATAAATGTTTTCTTGGAAAAACAACTTAAATTCAGGACTCAAAGAATTTTCACAGAGACCATTGTAATGAACTTAAAAATACAACTAGAAAGAATTATGGAGACAACATATAGTCCAGTGAGATCCATAAATAAATATGTCATCATGGGGTTTAGGGCTAATTAAGGATAGCAGAACTCTGAATGAATAAATCCTAAGAATAACAGTAAACTTTAAATATTTCACTCCTCTCAGGAACTTGAAAACCTTATTTGAATCTGTTCAACCTCTGAAAAGATTAAGGTGATCTAAAATTGCTACTGCACAACGTCTGGATGACAGATATATGAATGTGAATTCTTTCTGAAAAAACAGAACATCATCTGGATGTTATGCCTGTTTCATTTCAGGTGTGTATAGCCTGTGTGGATGAGCAGGCAAAATAAGCTATGTACTGTTTAGCTTTGGGGTCCCGCAAAAAGACGAGAAATTTGTACCTATTGTAAATCCTGCTTTTTATATATCGGTAAAGCTACATAAATGTAGTATTAGGTCAAATCCTAATTGTGTCTGATGAGTGGAATGGTGACCTTAACCCCAAAGTAAGGTTGAATTGCTGCTGTTTTTATATTAGATTAGACAGAGGTGAAGCTACAATTAGTGATAGATGTGGGGAAAAAATGCAGTAGATAGCTGAGAGAAGAAAGAGATAGAAAAAAAAAAAGTCATGAGCTACAGGAAATAAAAAAAAGAGTCTAATATTTACCTAATAAAGGTCTAAAGGAAGATAATGAAGAATATTCTATTATGGCTTGCTTCTTCAGCTGGATCCTGGATACCCGGTATCCATCTTAATGTCATTCTTTAAAATGTGAATATCACTTATGCATGTATTTGTATCTATTCATGTTCTAAACACCTCATGAAACAATAGTCATGATACACACAAAATGGAACTACTGGTTTTAGTAGGACAATGCAGAAAGGTGAAAATTAGAGATTGGAATTCATGGCAGACTCTCGATGAACTTGACCTTGAACAGTACTTGCCATGTATGTAAAGTGGCAGTATATACTGTAAGTTTGTATGTTCTTATAAATAGCATCAAACAAACTGACATTTGTCATAAAAGATTTTGTATATCTAAATACTTATATTAATCACATCATGTCTAAAATCAGAATAAAATATTTAGAATTAATCCAGTTCAAGTCTACTTGCATATTTTGCCAAAATTGCATTCTTCCTAATACATTATATTTTTGAAAGGTTTTTTTACATAATTTTTTATTAGTAACAATCTAAAACATACCTCTTTCCGATATTCTTACTTTAGTACTTTAGAACATAATTACCCTGGAGCTGCTAATCAAGTCTGTATTAAGGCACAAAAAGAAGACACTTAGGATTTCCACTTCACATGAGAACTCATTAAGTATTTTTGCAACAAGTTCTCTAATTAACATTCTCTAAAAATTAGTGGAAAGGTAACAGCATGTTTACCAGCCTGATTAACAACAATATATTTTATTTTTAGTTATGCCAAGTACTTGGGCATTAGAGAAAATGTAACAAAAGTTAAAATTATTATCTGTAACTTAAAAATTAATTTAAAAAACTTGTTTATTTTATTCATCAGTATAATTAAGGAGTTGTCAACCTATTAAATTCATCTTCTCATTGATGAGCATCAATGTTACATGCCGTTCCTGCAATTTTTTCTTAGTGACGTCCATTGTATATAGGAGAGTAAAATTGAAACGCAGAAGGCAATTATGTATACAAAGGTTCATAAAAATAAAAAGACATTTTCTTTCACAAACTCAGATTATGAGCATGATTTGATTGAATTAACCACAGAATAGAGAATTATTAATCCATTGAATTTTTAGCACAGTTAGGCAGAGTTCCACTTTTTCACATGACAACCTGTATGCTAATAGATATTTGTTATAATACTGTATTAAATCTATTTGCTCGCATATCTGTCTGTCCTACTAAATGTTAAACCCTGGAGTGGTTCATTTGCAGCTTGTTCCCTAGCACTAGAATATCACTTTTCACATAGTTTCAGCCAAAGATGTCAGGAAGGAAAACTCCTATAATTCATCAACATGCCAATAATATGGCCAGGTGGTGATTGGTCTTTGAAGAAATCAGGCTCTCTGAAGAAAGAGGGTGATTTTTTTTTAAGCCAGAGTTTAGACAGCGAAATCATTCATTCACCTCCTAATGAGACACTTCTTCTGGCAAGTATTTTCAAGACACACTGTAGATATTCTCAATTGTATTGCAGTAATTGTTATGGTTTCTACACAAGGAATTCATACTTTACCTGCCTGCCCCAAATCCTCACTTTCGGCCACAGAATTGCCTCCTTGTGTAAGTAGCTGCCCTTCCTGCTCTGTAAAGTTGAGTGTAGGCAGGAGAATTCAGTTAAACCTACTGTTCACTGAGGGAAAGTTTAAACAAAGAACAGCCTTATAAAATCAGTCAAATGTATCAGATGGAGACTCGTGTTTGCCTGAGATTGGTGGAGATATTCCAAATGCCTTCTTGGTATTTACTCTCCCCGCCAGCTTACATTTAAATCCCTGATTTTGATTATTTGTTTGTAACCTGTTATTTGGTCTACTATGCTAAATCTACACCATATATTCACTGGGATTTCAAGGCAGTATGCAATATAGTAAATAAAATAATAAAAAATGTAGCTTATTAGGTTCCCTAATGAATGAGAGTTCTAAAATAACAATAAGTCCATATTACTAATTTCTTTGAATTAATTTGATTATTTGAAAGTGTTTTAATTTATAAGATATAAATCAAGGAATTTTTTTTCTTTTTTCTGTATCGTGATATGAAACTGTGAAATTCTGTGAGTTGTTATAATAAAGAAACATAAATGATTTTACTACTTTATTCAATTGAGTATTAGACCATTCAGATTATCAAACTGGCTATACGATGTAGAAAGAGCAAGAATTTTGCCACTGCTCAAAACTGTCTTCAACTCTTATTTTATAATTTCTTCTTGGTCTAGTTTATAGCCAGACTGATATGGTGATGATGGTGATGGTGGTAGTGGTGGTAGTGGTGTGTGTGTGTGTGGGGGTGTGTGTGTGTAAAAGAAAACTATGATTCTACTCAGAGAATATTTCTGAAAGCAAATGTGTGTTGTTTTTTTTTTCTCTCACACTAAACAATGTTCCTGTTCTCCTGAACACAAACACTAACTACCTGGAGTTAGCAGACCCTACAAGTTAAGGGATCAGCCCCACAAAAATGTCTCCACTTCAGAAACCAAGTGCAAGTAGTAGGTCCCCAGGCTACCCTCACTTCTGTTGAACTTAGCTTCAAATTGGGGGTACCCATGACCCCCTCCTTGAGTTTGATAATTTGTGGTTTGAATGCAGAGAAACATTTTATTTATATTACTGGTTTATTATTATTAAAAAATGAGCAAATGATCTAAATAAATATCTCTTCAAAGAAGGTATACAAACAGCCATAAAAGTGTGAATAGATACTTAATTTCCCTAGTGTATATTGAAATGCAAATTAAACCACAACTGAGATACAACTTCACACCAACTAGCATGGCTATAATAAGAAGAATAAAGAACAATACCAAGAATTGATGAGAACATGGAGAAATTGAACCTTCATTCATTGTGGGATATAAACTGGTGCCTTTGCTATGGAAATATTTACTGTGGAACTCAAAAAGCTAAATGTTGATTTCCCACATGAGACAGCAGTTTTACATCTTGGTATATAACCAAGAGAAATGAAAACATATGCCCACACAAAAGAGCATGCACATGAATGTTTATAACAGCATTATTCATAATAGCCCCAAAGTGAAAGTAACCCAAATTTCCATCAATTATTGAATGAATTAACAAAAATGGTATATCCATATACAATGGAATATTATTCAGCCACAAAAAGAATAAAGTACTGATATATTTAATATGGATGGACATTAAAAACAGTAGGCTAAGTAAAAGAAGCCAGACACAATAGGTCACAGACTTTATGATTCCATTTATATGAAATGTTTGAACAAAAACTGAATCAGTGGCTGTCAGGGGCTGGGAGTAGTGAGTAACAGGGAGCGACTGCCAGTGGGTACAGGATTTGTTCTAAGGTAATAAAAATTTTTCTGCAATTATACAGTGGTAATAGTTGTATAACCTTGTGAATGTTAAAATCACCAAAGTAAACATTTTAAAATAGTGAATTTTATATGTGATATATTTCAAAACAAAACAAAACAAAGGGGGGCAAAACAAAACAAAACAAAAGTCTGTGGAAGATAAAGACTATCATTTTGAAGAATTTTAAAATAAAGACCTGTTCACGAGGAAGGAATGTCACAAGACAAATTTTATAGAAATAATAGAGTCAGGTCACACAGGGTGCTAGGCACTGTACTGATTTTTTTTTAAATTCATTTGGAAGGTGTCAAATTGACTTAATGAGTAAATCAATGATTGTAAAAATTATGCTGGCTTCTCTTTGGAGAAAAGATGAGAGGAAGGCAAGGTGGAAAGAGAGAAACTGCTTAGGAGACCATCTGAGTGGTATAGGTGAGATGATACAGGTGACTAGAATGGAGTCATATGAAACAGAGAGAAGATGTGTTGAGAAGTGTTCTGAAGGTACCATTGACAAGGAATGCGACATGGAAATGAAGAGGAAGGAGGAATCAAGGATGATTCTTAAATCTCTAGAATCTGAAAAACTGAGGGTTTTAAAAGCAAAAACAGAAGTTTAAAACATTTATGTAGCTCTCAAATAAATATGTCAATCTGGAAATTAAGGAGCTGCGGGGGGTCTCTACCTTGGTTGAAATGCTTTGCACTTTCATTTGCTATGTTGAGTTATCTTTGGCAGGCTCTTTCCAATACATTAATTCAGTCTGAGTTTCTTCTTTCATATATTTCAAGGTATAGAGGTAATGGGCAATAGTAAACTATTATGTCCTGGAGCCTAATTCCAAACATTCTATATTATCTTTGCCTCCTATTTTTGATTATTTCAAATCAACTAGAACTGATTTTATGTTAATGATTCTAAAGGTAAATTTGACTCATATAATTTCATTCTGTACTTTTACTCAGCTATATTTCCAGCTTCGACTCTAAAGCTAAATAACTTTTGGGAACTTAAAGCTTCCAATTCCCTTTGGTTTCTCTTCACACGATGTCATTATAAATTACATCAGGGCCAAGCCTTCCCAGATTATGAAAAATCACACATACTATTTTTTTCTGCCATATATAGTCTTAAAATGCAGCAGGCTATTTCTGGACTATTGTTAAATTTAGCTAGATTCTTTAAGATGAGATACAATGTTATAATTCTGGAAATTAAGAATTAAATTGCTATCATTGCAGATCTTTAGGGTTCCTGGACCCAATTGCAACCTTTTAGGAAGGTTTATTTCCTACACTACCAGAAGTCTCTGAACACCAAGTGGATGTCCCTACAATTCAGCTGGAGTCTGATGTCTATTTCTCTGGAGATAGTGTGAGATTACCTGGGTTAAGGGTTCAGATTTACAAAGCTGCTCCCCACACTCACTTCAGATGCCATTTGTAAACTCAGGTTATCACCTGTGCTTCTCACCTACTGGGTATATATTGGAGATGCCAATGACCCCTTCAACTTGAGGATTTCAACCTCAAGTCTATGTTGCTATCTGTACTTCTGACTGCCTGGCTAAACATAAGAGATTCCCATGACCTCTTCTTCAGGTTCAATTAATTTGCTAGAATAGCTCACAAAACTCAGAGAAACATTTTGCTTACTAGATCACCAGTTAATTATAAAAGGATATAACTCCAGCCAGATGGAAGAAATGCATAGGGCACGGGACGGGCACAGAGCTGCCATGCCTTCTTTGAGTGCACCATTCCCCTCATATCTCCACATGTTCACCAACTAGGAAGCTCACCAAACTAGGTTCTTTGGGGATTTTATGGAGGCTTCATTATGTAGGCATGGTTGATTAAATCATTGGCTACTGGGGTGGATTCAACCTCCAGCCTCATCTTCCCTGAGCCTGGGAGGGGTGACTGAAAGTTCCAAACCTCTAATCACCTGGTCCATTCTCCTGGCAGCAGCCCTCATCCTTAGGTGGAGTCCAAAAGTCACCTCATCAATATAACAAAATACATTTTTTATCACTCTCAGTACTTAGGAAATTCCAAGTGTTTGGGGACCTCTGTACCAGAAATAAGAATATATATATATAAGAAATACTTATAAATCAAAATCAAATAGATCACCAATAGAAAATGACACACAGTCTGGTAGTAGCTCAAGTAGAAATCTTAAAGATGCTTAAAGAGCACTAGCAGAATCTAAAGAGGTCAACAATTAGTCAAAACACATATATCCTAATAGAAAGCTGTGTAGACCAGTATTCTAGTTTTTAATGAGCACGACTTATGCAGGCTATGCACAACATAATTTAAAACAGGTTAATGAAATTAATGCATTTGTTTTAAAATATTTTTTTTTACCTTTTCTACAGAACAAAGATTCATCAGATATTAGCGATCATTATCTTCCATTATAGTTCTCAAAATGTAAAGATTTTCTGATCTCAGTAGAGAAGGTTCAATGTGACTTTCTGAGTGTGCTGCAGAAATGTTCTAATCTCTTTTTTTTTTTTTTACATCTTTTTCTTTTTCAGATTTATTGAAATATAATTGGTGTATAACATTATGTATGTTTAAGGTTTACAGCCTGACTATTTGATACATGTATATATTACAAAATGACTCTGGTCTTATTTATTTTGATGTTGACAAAGACCAAATTAGAAATCTGTTAGTAATTGTAAATGTGTTCTTTACCTAGGCAACTCGCAAATACTATGATGTATTCTCTAATGATTTGTAAATTTATGTAGAGGTTGCTAAACCTAAAGATGTTTCAATATATGTATAACAGCTGTGAAATCTCTAAAGATAACAATGAAAGCAAGCCATTCTGTCAACATTGCTGTACAAATTGTGACATTAAAGCTGATGAAAATAATATAGGAGGTTTTTTATTCATTTAACAATTATTTCCTGAAATCTACTATATGCCAAGAATTTTGCTAGATGCCAGGAATGAAAAATGAGCATTGCTTTAATGGGATCATTATTTAATGGGAGAGAAATGCACACAAATAATTATAGCAGTGAGATAAGTGCTAAAATGAAAAAAAGTGGACTGTATTAGGTGCTATGGAAGCACAGAGGAGGGACAGCCACTCCGCTTGCTTTTTGAAAAGTAAAAAATCGTAAATTTAGCTTAATAATGTTTATAAGTCTTTTTTTGTAACTTAGCAAGGGATTAATCAATGAAGACAGAGGCATGACTCATTTTAAGATGACAAATTACAAACTTCAACAATTTAAGTGAAATGTTATGAGACTTAAATGAAGATACACATTTTAAAAAAGCATTGCCTGCAGATCTGTAGGTGCGTACACAATTTATGCACAAATGGTATTGCTTTTCCAATGTAGAAAAATGATTTGAAGACAAAAGGAGTAAAACTGCACGAGTAGTGATCAGTTTGAATAATAGAATGGCAGGATTACCTATAAAGTTAATCATTCCTATACTGTTAAATTTTGATCTCAATACATTTAAACCCTATTTAATCTACATAAATCTTCAGAAGAAACTGGTTTTATTCATTGATTATCATTTTCTATAATCAAGGAATGGCCATCAACGTATTTGCTATTTGCTTGCACATATACTCATACACATGTATGCATATACAGAGGAAAAAAAAGGATGACACATCAAAATCTTACTAGAAATTATTGATTTGAATTACATATAACTGTTTTTTCTTTGTGTTTTTATATCTCCTATGTATTTTTTTATAATTAACATGTGTTACTTGTATGGTTGAGAAAAAATAAATAAAACATTCAGTAAGAAAAAAGTGGTCATCATAAAATTTAAACTGGGTTGTCAAAATGTTATGATTTTCTGTGAGGAGTGCTAAATAGATATGCCAAATATGTAAATGATTAGATAATAATTATACTTCTTTATATTAAAACATCTTCACTTTATAGAACATTTTTGGTTTCTCAGACTCAGGGAATGCTTCTCCTTACCACCACTGTCTCCCCACCAAAAAAAAAAAAAAAAATGATTAGGTGATAGTGGAATTAATTTTAATCTAAGTCTATACTATGGACTGAAAGTCTGTGTCTCCACAATTATCATACCTTAAAATCCTAACCCGCAGTGTGATGATATTGTGAGCCTGGGCCTTTGGGTGGTGACTAAGTCATGTGAGGGGAGGCCTCACAAATGGGGTTAGTGCCCTTATGAAGACAGACATGATCGCTGGCTTGTTTGCTCTGTCCTGCCACTTAAGGATATGATGAGAAGATGGCCATCTATGAATGAGGATCACCAGACAGGATCTGCAGTCACCTTGATCTTGGACTTCTCAGTTTTCAGAACTATGAGAAATGAACGTTTATTGTTTAAGCTACCTAGTCTATGAAATTTTATTATAGCAGCCCTAACTGACTAAGACAGACACTGAAGAGGTATTTTTGGTCACATAACCTTTCCTACCAAGACAGTGAGACGATGTACCAGCCATGCTTCACTCAGGAGAGAAACATACATTTATAAATAGATTGCAAGTGTTATAAAAATATATAATTTTTTAGTCTCCCCTTATAGTATTTCCCTCCCATCATTTTGTCATTCCAGATTACAAAATTACAGAAAGGAAAATTTTGATTTATAATTTTAAGATTCTGAGATTTATTATTCCATTAAGAAATTCAGCATTGTAATTTGAAGAATGTTACCATCACTAAAAACCACATCTAATCAGTAAATGGCAGTTTCAGAGTACTCGGTTCAGAAACACAGAAAAAATAAAAAGAGACTACTGGAAATTCCTGGTCATTGCTCCAGAAGTCTTTGCAGTGAATGGGGAAATAATGCAGATTCAAAAGTTTTCCTATCAGTATTATTTTTACTTTCAAGCCTGTTTATTATAATTAATAATAAAATGTTCTTATTAATTTTTTAGTTTTTTATTTTACATTTGTTATTGTTTTTACCTTTGCAGTATTTATAACTTCATCCTTTACATTTCCATTTTAATGTAATTGATTCTCCTTATTTTTTTCCAAGATTAGTCTGAAAAAGTTTTGTATTTTTTCTTTCCAAAACAAAAAAGAGTATTTGATTTTGTTGATTGTATTTTTAACTCTTTTCCCTTTCATTAATGTGTTCTTTAATGCTTTTTAAGAATTACTTCTTTTGTAAGCATTTATCCTGTTATTCCTTGAATAACTCCTTACATGGGATGTTTTGCTCAGTATTTTTCAGCCATTTTTCTTCTCTAATATTGTGTTTAGGTTACTAAATTTCGGTATAAGCATCCTTTTACTCTTTCACTAGTATTAAGTTTTAATGTTTTTGTCACCATACTGGCATCTGAATTGGTGGTGAGGGTAGTTTTGTAGAACTGACTCTTTAACCTGTGGAATCTATCTCTTGGTAGATAGTGTCAGAACTGAGTTGAACTTATTGGTAGACTTAATAGTGTAAAGGTAGCAATTCCTCTCAAATTGAACAGCAGATTCACTGTAGAACACCCCAACTGGTATTGGAGAATTTCTTATTGGCGTGTGGGAACTGCCCTCCTTCACCATACATTGGAATTGGTGGCCAAAACTTTTTGTAATGTAAGTTGTTAACAATAAGAAAAATTGAGTGTGGGCTACGGGGAGCTTTTTGTAATTTTTTGATACTTTTCTGTAAATCTAAAATTATTATGAATTTAAAAGTTTATTAAAATAAATTAAAATTAAGAATTAAAATAATGTTCACAGACACAAAATCAGCTTGAAGAAGAATCAACTTATTTGGCATTTTGATATCAATAAATATGTAGTTTGATTTGGGAGGAATTGCTATCATTCAGTTTTAAGTTTACCAATCATGAAGTACCTTTTTATTTATTTAGATTTTGAAAAAGTTTTCTAAACAGTGTTCTATAATATTTATTTTAGGTTGAGATGTTATATATCTTTTATTAAATTTGTTTCTAAGAATTTTGTTTTTTAGGTGTTATTTGGAATGGATTTTCTGTTACATTTTTTTTTTTTTATTACAGCCAGCATATAAAAGTATAATTGACTTGAATATATTGACTTTTTTCTGAACTATGCTAAATTCACTTATTAGTTCTGAGTTATTTTATAGATTTTCAGATTTTTTTCTATGTAAGCAAATATAACTGCAAATAGTTTTCTTTCTTTTTTACCTTTATGACTTTTATGTTATTTTTGTTTGTTTGTTTTTGACCTTATCTCACTGACCAGTCTGACTAGTATAATGTGATAAAGTTTATTTATATATCTGGACTCACAAAATGGAGGCTGCTTCAGCAACCTGACCTATCACAAATTTAAACTTAAATCAGCCTGCACTTAGAGAAAACACCAAAGAAACCTAACATACACCCATCACACTCCTCCAACTTAGCTTTAGCTAACCTCAGCTTATCTTAGGAAATAGAACTCATTATCCTCATAATGAGTACTATTCTCCCTACCTACCAGACAATCATTCCCCAATTCCTCATTGCCTCTCCTAATGCTCTATAGAACTTGCTCTTGCCCCAAATCTCTGTGGAACAGTACACTGTTTGTAATCTCCCAATTCACGGATTGTTTTATCTTGAATAAAGGACATCACACTTGTTACTAATTGCTTTAGTTTTGTCATTTGATAAATGCTTAGTAGAAGTAGAGAGAGTGGGCTTCTTTGCCACATTCCTGATTATAGAGAAACATAATTCAATCTTTTACTATTAAGTACAGTGTTAGTCATAGGATTTTTTTAGATGTCTCCAATATGTTTGAAAATGTATCTTAATTTTTATATATTATTGAATACAATATGTTATTAAGAATTTTTGTGCCTATGTTTAAGTAGAACATGTATATTTTTTATTATACCTTGTTATATATTCACTTTTTAATATTGACTTCATAAAATATACCTTTCTCCATTTTTTGAAATATATACTGCTTCCACAATTCTCCATTGTTTGTACAATTTTTTTCCATTTATCTATTTTTACTCTTCTAGTTTTAGTTTTCCCCTGTGTACTGGTAATTTATATTTAAAAGAATCATAGAAGCTCTTAATGGTATTTTCCAAGAAATCGTAGGTTCTAGAGAGAGGAATCTATCAAGAAAATATTTTTTCCCTTTTCAGGTTTTAATTAATGTAGATGTCTTTTTCCTAGTGAAAACACCATGTTCCTGCAACTTATCCTAAAGCAAAAGTTTTATCCACCTTCTCTCTCAATCTCTTTTTCCCTTTCACATTTTAATTTTATCCTTTTCCCCTCACTGAGTTTAAATTACTTCAGAACTACATTATATTTAAAAAATTATCTCTTCTGTAATATGTAATCTAAAATTAAATTTGTCCAATACATTTTTATTTTCAATTAGTAAACATTTTATTGTTTTGTCTTACACAACAACTGTGGCCTGCTCTCTCTTGTCCTATTCAACAACTGAGAAACATGAACTTTGTTCTCATATCATGTAATTCTATTTTTTTAAACTTTTATTAAACTCAAAAATTTGTCTCCTTTTGTTCACCATATAGATCATTCAGGTTAATATTATTTTTAAAAATTATCTGAAGTTTATAGTTATCATCTGAGAAATGGTTAGGTCTGTAAGGGGCTATTCAGACATAACAAAAAGCTACACTACATTTGACATACCTTTGAAACTATTTTTAGTGATATTTTGTCTAACAAAACATTTCTAGAACTGTATATCCTAGAGTGATCTTGAAAGGTTAAATTATTCTATTCACCATAGGCCGATTTTCATATAAATCTTATTATGGAGCACATTAACCTTATCATTTTAGATCTCAGGGACCCCATTAGCAGAATTAGTTGATAATCTGGTAGTATTTCAAGATAGTCTAGAAGGTGTATGAATGTCACCAAGATAAGTATTGGATAAATTTCTATATAAGTAAAGAACTGTAAATTAGAGTGTCCTTGAGGATAAAGAATATCAGTATACCTGTGCTAACATAATACAAATAAATGTGCTTAGAGAATATCCAGGTATACATGTAAAGTTTTATTAAGAATAAAATTTTACATTATCAGATTTAATTTAAGGAAACTTCCAATATATAGAAATACACATTTCCAGATATAGTCTATTAAATTCTCAAATTTATTAGGAGGACTATTTCTATATCAAGGATTTTTTAAAGATCACAATATCTCTCATCTGTAAGATTACCATGTAATTCCAAATTAAATAAAAGAAAAAATTTTGAAACACCTCTTTGATTAGATTATCTTGATGTGCATCTCTTCTAGGCTTTTGATTTTGTATCTCTGCTTCTTTCTGTGGACCAATGTTCTTAGGTTCAGCTATGAAGAAAACTGAGCTGAAAACCTGAGGAAGCCATCATGATCAAGGGTTTATAACTACTCTTTCTGACACCATGAGTAAACCCTTTACAATCTGTACCAATGAAACAGTTGTTCTCTTTCTCAATTTCAGTATACCCAAGGCAAGTTACCAAATGCTGGTACACCTGCTTATGTTCATGAAGAAAAACCAAATATCTACCTGAGAAACAGAAGAAACACCCCAAAGCGGCCTACCCCAAACTGTGAAAATATGTATAATAATTACCAAACTGACTGGGAACTCAGGTAATTTCTTTAAAACTTTTCTGTGCTATTGGAATTATTTACAATGAACACATAATACACCACTACCCATCTCTGTGCCAAAAA
>KE765417.1:1801-23347 GCA_000465285.1 Eidolon helvum
GAGTTAGAAACAAAAATACAGCAAATGTGACAAAATGTTAACAATTGGTGAATATGAAAACATAGTATACATAGTATACATTCTTCATATTATGCTTCTACCTTTTCTATGTTTCAAACTATTTCAAAATTAAAAGTTTCTAAAAAATTATGAGTCAAGAGTAATGAGATTTTATTAATGTTCAGAAGTTTTGTAGTATCACTTGCATTTCTGATGATGCATACTACACTGATTTAGGATGGGATCAGACCAAAAATCTTTTCGCCCCAACCAGTGCCTATTTTGCTGAAGATATGATAGTTTCTTGTCTGTTTGCTCCTGGTCAGCACAACAATTTTTCAGACTTGCCTTGCACCACATACCACAACAGAATGGTGTCCTATCTTAGTTATTTTCATACAAAAAAAAAAGTTCTTATTCTATTTATATCCAAAGCAAATGGTTAGCAGCTACTAGCACTTGGAAAACATCTTTTGGTGTAGGCTGAAACAAAGCATTAATAACATGAGTCCCAAATTCAGTGTAGTCACTGGCTCAGACATACTCAAAGAAATATGGGAGAAATGAAGCACTAAAGACAAACAATTGACCTGTTCTTTCTGGACCATGAGTAAGAAAGAGATGAAGCTAGAGTCCACAAGTCTCTCTAAGCTTTCTAAAGCTGTCTCAAGACTAGTTTTAACCATAGACACAGAACATTTAAGAAAAGAGATAAAACAGTACTTATGCATGTCAATATCTTTGGCTAAACCTACTGTTTATTCTTATGGCTTTCTTTTATAAAATTGGAAATGGTCAAATGGTTCATGGCTATAATAATTCATAGTTACTCAAATTACAAGATGTTATAAATCACAAATGCAAAATTAAAAATATTTAATGTAGTCTGGTTGTGGCTGACACCAAACAGTGGTATCTGATTATAGAGGGCCCACTATGGATTGCCTGGGAAAAGTTGTTAACTTCCTCATTTCTGCCTTATTCAGAATTGTTCTTTGAACCATAATAACAGCTTAGGATGAGTGAACACTTTAGATAGAGGCAAAATATCAACTAAAACAACGCCACTGTAAATTTATGTTGCTGTGTATTTAAAGGGGGTACTTTGATCTAACACATTCAGCATAAGAGATTTGACTAGTAGTTACTGCAGATAACTGCCAGATGACAATACAGTCTTTCTTAAGGTTAAAGTTCAGTTTATCCTCAAAGAAAAATTCTTGACCATGAGAGCTGAACTGCTTCCAATTTCTAAGTCAATCCTTGCTAAGAAGTCATTTATTTAAGGTGATTTATTATTTCTTTTTGGCCAATGTAGTACCAGTAGGTATATAATGCTTTCATTTGCAGATGCACAATGTCCTAATGAATTAAGAAATTTGGAGAACAATATGAGTTTCAAATCTGGATATTCCATTACAGGTTGTGTAAGATTTGCATTATGTCACTTGATCTCTCTGCCTCAGTTTTCTGTAAAATGGGTGTAAACATAGTACAAATGTAATAGGACTATTGAGGGGCTTAACTGAGTCAACAGTTATAACATCTTTAGCACCATGTGTGGTAGTTAATTAGTATTAAATAAATATTGGTTATTGAGATATAAATAAATGTATCAGGGCAATTCCACAGTTTGTAAAAAAGTTTAGAGTCTCTGGACTAGCATCACTAAATTGAAATATGAGAAAAAAAGAAAGACCTAGCTTCATTAACCGCTTTATTTGTTTATATTGATTTTTATGAGATCTGAGTTCTCTTACGCCTGTTTATGCATTTAGACACATGAAATCTTAAAAACGATTTTACCATAAGTCAATTAGTTTATATTCCATATTCCTTTGTCTCCCCTTTCTATATTCTACCTTTAGTTCCCTAGTTTGAAAAGAAAGTTGAAATGAGGTGATGCCTTGGCAGCCTGCCTTTCTTCTCTAGGATAGCAAGACAAGTCAAGGTTTTGTTGTCTGTCTCCAGATAGCATCAACACAGCCTACAGCACACTGTCAGCACCAGCCTTGCAATGCCAGGGAATTGCTGTAAGTGCCACTGTGCTTGTGCCAATTTTCTGCCTGAACTCCTCCAAAAACCACATTAAAGTATCTGCCAGTTTCTAAACTTCTTCCCCAGGCTCATGAGAGGGATACTGGGATGTCTCCATGGAATCAGATATGTGGTTATTCCCATCCCCCTCTCAATCTCCCTTGATTTCAAACCTGGGTGAGTCTCTCTTATTCACCATGCCCATAGGACTCTTCAGCTGCCTATAAAATGACATTCATAATAATATTTGAAACCAATGATAGTTTGTAAGAAACAATCAATAAATTATGTAATTTATCTATTTAATATATCTGTTATAAAATGTTTGAGTCTTATAGATATTTCAAAATGTAATTCTCTTCCAAGGATTCAAATGCACATATTTATTTGAGAGGGGCTGGAAACGCCATCATCAGGATGGTATAATGATAAAGGGAAGAAAGAAGCAATAAAGGCTGTATAAAATCCTAGTGGGCAACTAAAGCTAAATCTTATGGGGAGAATACTATAAGACATTATAAAACACAAGCTACATATGATGGCTAATTTTATGTGTCACCTTGGCCAGGCTATGGTGTCCAGTTGTTTGCTCAAACATTAGTCTAGATATTGCTTTGAAGGTATTTTTTTACATGTGATTAGCATTTACAATCAGTAAGGTTTTAATAAAGCAGATTACCCTCTGTAATGTATGTGGGCCTTGTCTTATCAGTTCAAAGGCCTTAAAAGCAGACTTAAGTTTTTTGAGGTGAAGAAATTTTTCCTCAAAACTATGACATAGAAACTTTATCTTAGTTTCTAGTCCACTGGCCTTCTCTGCAGATTTTGGACTCAAGACTCCAATATCAACTCACCTGAAATTTTAGCCTGCCAGCAGTCTCCATTACAAATTACATACAGACTTTCCTCTATATAAGCCTATTTATTAAAATCTCTCTCTCTCTCTCTCTCTCTCTTTCTCTCTCTCTCTCTCTCTCTCTCCCCCCACCCCCCCCTCTCTCTTTCTCAATCTCTCTTCCTTATTTCTTCCCATACATCATATATCATACTATAGGTAAAAATGATGAATTAGTACATACTGACTTTCTACAATCCTTGATTGAGAGCTGTAACCAGGGGTAGCAAAACCCTAGTACTTCTATATTGTTTTGCAAAGAAACAGAACATTCTCTCTTTCCTGTGCACATATAGTTATTTTTCTAGTTTTATCAAAATATAATTGACATATAAAATTGTGCAAATATAGGTATATACTCTGATAATTTGATGCACATATATATTATATGTTTACCACAATAAAGTTATTTAACAATTCCTTCACCTCAAATAACTACCATTTTATTATTGATATTGTTATAGTGAGAGAATTTAAGATCTACTCTCCTAGCAACTTTCAAGCATGAAATACAATTCTAGAAAAAGCCTGAGAAGTCTTAAAGCACATATATAAAGATATTGGTTACTAGAAGTAGGTTACCAAAGTAGTGGTGTCCAAGGATTATGAGGGAAGCATTTTCTTACCTGTTCAGTTCGCTCCTGGTACCTGTTTGCTCAAACTAATAGCTTATCACAATTTCTTAAAAAAAAAAAAAAAAAGGTAAAAATCTAGAAGGATTAGTGGGTTAAACTACAGCCCATGTTGTTACAGTTGGTCCCTTCCTACTAACTTTTTTATATTTTTTCTCCCACAACCTTCATTTTTGCTAGTCTTGGTTGCTTTCCTGGTGGGTAGAACAGGCCGTTAAGCCTAAGGAGTCTGTTTCCCAATTTTTCAGGCCCTTGTCAGATTATGGTTTCTATAACTATCCATTTATGGGTTTTACTGAATATGAAAGTAGCAAGAGATGCCCGAGTGAATTTCTTGAGTTCCAGACATACTCCACTCTGCTGCCATTATTAGAAGCACAACTATATCTCTTCCTGATAATCAGGGTTCTTTCCCTGCTTTCTGGTTTACTGGCATGAGGGTCCCCAAAATGACCACATGGCAGCTATAAATTTAGGTTTATTAAAATCTTTGTTTGCAGATGATATGATCTTATGTATAGAAAACCTGAAGACTCCACCACTAATCTGTTAGAACTAATCAAGCAATTCAGATAAATTAAAGAATACAAAATCAACTTACAGAAATCATTTGCATTTCTATGGACGCACACAAAAAAATGCCTAAAAAAATAAAGAAGACAATTCCATTGACAATATTAAGAAATTACTTAAACCAAGAAGGTGAAAGATCTGTACACTGAAAACTATGACTTCGATAAAAAAAAAAGTGAAAAGAAAGGATACAAATGGTAAGATATCTCATGTTAACAGATCAGAAGAATTAATATTGTTAAAATTTTCATGCTACTTAAAGCCATCTACATATTCGATGAAATCCCTTGAAAAATTCCAATAGCTTATTTTGCAGAAATAGAAAAAAAATCCTAAATTTTGTATAAAATCACAAAAAACTCCAAACAGTCAAAGCAATCCTGAGAGAGAACAAAGTAGAAGGCATCACAATTTTGATTTCAAACTCTACTGCAAAGCTATAATAATGAAAACAATATGGTACTGGCATAAAAATACACACATAGACCAATGGAACAAAATTGAGAACCCAGAAATAAACCCTTACATTTATTGTCAATTGGTTTTCAGCAAGAGCGCTAAGTCAATAAAATGGGGAAAGAATAGTCTCTTCAACAAATAGTACTAGGACAACTGGATACATAAATAGTGTTGGGAAACTGGATAATCACATGCAGAATAAAATTGGACCCATATCTTACATCATTCACAAAAATGAACTCAAATGTATTAGGGGCTTAAACATAAAAATCAAAGCCATAAACTTCCAGAAAAAAACAAAAATAAAAGCAACAAAAGTAAAAATAAACAAGTGGGACCACATAAAGCTAAATAGCTTCTTCACAGCAAAAGAGACTATTAACAAAATGAAAAGGCAGCCTATGAAATGGGAGAAAGTATTTGCAAATCATATATCTGATAAGAGGCTGATATCCAAAATATACAAAGAACTCATACATTTCAAAAATTAAAAAAAAAATCCAATTTAAAAAAATGAGCAGAGGACCTGAACAGACACTTCTCCCAAGAAGACATAGACAAATGGCCAAAAAAAGTATGATATTTTTCTAGAGAAGACATATAAATG
The DNA here is from genome assembly GCA_000465285.1 of Eidolon helvum. Classification (NCBI taxonomy): domain Eukaryota; kingdom Metazoa; phylum Chordata; class Mammalia; order Chiroptera; family Pteropodidae; genus Eidolon; species Eidolon helvum. Next base: position 7,005 of record KE765417.1, read on the forward strand.
GCCAATAGGTAAATTAAAAGGTGCTCAGCTTCACTAATCATCAGGGAGATAAAAATCAAAATCACAATGAGATATCAATTCACACTTGTTAGAATGGCTAGCATAAAAAATAAAGCGATAATAACAGGATCTCATGGTGGTGTTAGGCAAAGCACTGTAACTGGCAAGGCAAAACTTGAGATTGAATCGCTCCCTTTCCAAGGTAAAAGGACTCTGGTATGAACCTGCCACACTTCCACAGTGAATAGGGTCTGATCTAATCAACTTGCCATCGCTGGATGATTAACACCCATGGCACTCTAGACCTACCACTCTAGAACAACAATGTCTGTGACTTGTTTGTGACTTCCAGGTCTGTTTTGGCTTGATTTTAAAGGTATCATTTCCACTGTGCAGTGGATTAGTGCTATACCCACTTTATTTTATGATTTTGTAGATCCACCAATACTCATGACGTGATAAGCAGTTCTGATCACATAGCCATTTGATGTTTCATAGTAAGGCATTCAGTATTCTATAACCAGGGAAACCATTGTTTCAATGTGTATACTATAGTCTTAAAGGGACTGTCCCAAATATGCAGGATATTCTCTCCAAGACAGTGCTCTAGTTGAGCCTTTATGAGGCTATCAAACACAGGATATGGTATTAAAAGTGTCCAGATCCCAATTTCAATTCATGGAGGAGTGAGGTTTTCCAAACATAAAAGCAATTCTTCAGACACTCAATTCTGACATTATCTACCTGGAGATATCATAGATTCCACAGATTAAGGGTTCAGTACTACAAGACTTCCCCCTCCACTTCAGTCACTTGTCAAAAGCCCAAGTTGTTACCTGCACTTCTAACTAAATGGCTATAAATCAAAAGTTCCCAAGACCCCCTTCTTGGGTTTGATTAATTTGTCAGAGTGTTTTAAATAACTCAGATAAACATTTTACTTACTAAATTACTGGTTTATTATAAAAGGATATAACCCAGGTACATCCAGAAGAAAGAGATTCATAAAGAAAGGGTGCAGAGCTTCCATCTACTCTTCCTGAGTTTGCTGTATGTTCACCAGCCCAGAAGCTCTCCAAACTCTAAGAGCTTTCCAAAATCACCTCACTAACATAAAAAAACACCTTTATCACAGGAAAGTCCAAGGGTTTCAGGAGCCATGAACCACAAACCATGGACAAAATGTGAAGCACAAGAAGAATTTGATGTGCAGTTGCTTTGAAGAAAGTTGGGGCTTTATGACAAGGAACAAGGACAGCCCTCTAAAAGATGAGTTACAATTAACAGCTAGAACACAGAGACCTCAGTTCTGCAGCTGCAAAAAAAACTGAATTTTTCCATCAACCTGAATAGGCTTAGAAGCAAATTCTTTCCCAGGTTCTTAGATAAGACCAGTTGGTCAAAGTCTTGATTTCAGCCTACAAAACCCTAAACAGAGAAACTACTTAAGTCATGCAAAATTGCTAATCTGTAGAAATTATGAGATAATAAATAAATATTTTAAGATGCTAAATTGTGAAATATGTTATGCAGCTATAGGAAATTAAAACAATTTAAAAGTATGTCTCCTATGTTTTATTCTCTTTTTTTAAACCACCTACTATACTTGGGTTGAATTTTCTTTGTACCCAACATCTATCTTTCTTTCTACTTTTGATACTTTGTTTATTACTTCATTTTGAATGATTCTCTTAATAATGTCCTCATTGCAATTTTAGCAGTGCTTAGTCTCCTCTGTGCTACTTACAAAATTGTCTTTATAAGTAGAATGGTATTTTTTCCCTCTCATTTATTCTGGAGTTATAATTGCTTCTGTTTATCTCCTTTGGTTGTCAAAGATTTATATTTGTTTTATAAGTCACAGCAATACATTTAGTTTCACTTTTTATACATTCTTTAGTAAGTTTTTTCAGTAAATGGTCTTCATCTGTCATTTGTTTTCCCTGTTCCTTTCTTCCTTTTTTCTTGTAATATTGTTGTATAAATCCGATACTTTCATCTTGTTTATATCATTTTTAAATGATAATATCTCTCCCTTGGCTAGCAATTTGAAAGAGATCTGTGTAGAGGGAGAGATCAGGTCAGAGTTCCAGGCCAACAGATATTCTCCATGGTACACCCAAGGTTTTTCAAATAAAGGTTTGTGCATATGAGTGAACTGTTTTCGTTTTTACATTTCCCCAGAAATAGATTATCAGTATAGGGCTACTATCAACTCAAAAATATCCTCTTTCATTGTGCCTTAACTACCAATTCCTTGCAAAAATGGAATGACAATTGGTTATTTCATGATCTTCATTGCAACACCTCCATTCCCATATTCTATTATCCCACTAATATAGGATGAAAGTTCTGACCACCAGCTCATATACCCTGCTTTTTAAAAATATTTGTTATTTGTTAATTATAGTTGGCATACAGTATTATATTAGTTTTAGGTGTATAACATAGTGATTAGAGGGTTATATAACTTATGAAGTGATCACTCCAATAAATCTAGTACCCATCTGATACCATGATACTACACACAGTTATTACAATATTAACTATATTCCTTGGGCTATACTTTACATCCCATATTATTGTGTAACCAACAATTTGTACTTCTTAATCCCTTCCCCATTTTCCACACAGAACTCCAAACTCCTTTCCATTTGGTAACCATCAAAATATTCTCTGTATCTATGTGTTTATTTCTCTTTTGCTTCTTTATTTTGTTCTTTAGGTTCCATATGTAAGTATAATCATATAGCATTTGTCTTTCTCTGTATGACTTACTCTACTTAGCATATCCTCTATGTCCATCCATGTTGTTGCAGATGGCAAGATTTCATTTTTTTAATTTTTTTTAATGGCTAGATAATATTCTATCGTATATATGTACCACCTCTTCTTGAACCATTCATTCATTGATGAATACCCAGGTTGACTCCCTATCTTGGCTATTGTAAATAATGCTGCAATGAACATATGGATTCTTGTGTCTCTTTGAAGTGGTGTTTTGGGTTTCTTCAAATAAATACTCAGAAGTGTATTCTTCTTTGTCTCTTGTTATAGCCTTTGTTTTAAAGTCTATTTTGTCTGGTATAAATATTGCTACCCCAGCTTTTGTTTAGTGGTTTGTTTCCATTTTCATGAGATATCTCGTTCCATCCATTTACTTTTAGTCTGTGTTTGTCTTTCAATCTGAAGTGAGTCTCCTGTAGGTAGCATGTATAACAGGCTTGTTTTCTTATCCATTCAGCTACCATATCTTTTCATTGGAGCATTTAATCCATTTAGATCTAAAGTAGTTATTTACAGATATATAGTTATTACCATTTTATTATTCATATTTTAGATCTTTTTTTCTCCTACTTCTTTTTCTCTCTTCTTCAAGAGTCCCTATAACATTACTTGTAATACTGGCTTGGCAGTGATGAACTACTTTAGCTTTTTCTTGTAGGGGAAACTTTTTATCTGTCCTATAATTCTAAATGATGGCTTTGCTGGGTAGACTAATCTTGGTTGGAGGGCCTTGCTTTGAATATTTTCTGCCAATTCCTTCTGGCCTTCAAAGTTTCTGTTGAAAAATCAGCTGACAATATTACTATAGCTCCCTTGTAGGTAACTAACTGCTTTTCACTCATTGCTTTTAAGATTATCTTTTTGTCTTTAACCTTTGGCATATTAATTATGATGTACCTTGGCGTGGACCTCTTTGGGTTCATCTTGTTTGGAATGCTCTGCACTTCCTAGGCTTATATGTCTTTTTCCTTCATCATGTTAAGAAAATTCCTCATTTATTTCATTCAAATAGGGTTTCTCGATTCTTTGCTCTCTCTTTTCTCCTTCTGAAGTGAATGATGATATGCTTCATGTTGTCCCAGACGTCCCTTAACCTATTCTCATTTGTTTTTGGATTCTTTTTGCTTGTTGTGGTTCTAATTGGGGGTGTTTTCTACTACCTCATCTTCTAAATCACTGATGAAATCCTCTGCTTCATCTAATCTTTTATTCCCTCTAATGTATTCTTTATTACAATAATTGTATTCTTCATTTCCTGCTGGTTCTTTTTTATGTTTTCGGGGGGTTTGTTAAAGTTCTCTCTGAGTTTCTCTACTCTTCTCTAAGTTCACTGAGAATTTTTATAACCAATGCTTTGAACTCTGAAAATGGTAGATTGTCTCCATTTTGTTTAGTTCTTTTTCTAGAGCTTTGTTCTGTTATTTCATTTGAGACGTGCTTCTTTGTCTGCACCCATTTTGGCTGCATCCTTGTGTTCGTTTCTATGTATTAGGTAGGGCTGTTTTGTCTCCCAAGTTTAGTAGAGTGATCTTATTAGTAGGTGCCTTGTGGGGCTTAGTGATGCAGTCTTCTTACTCAACTGAGCCAGATGGTTCAGGCATGTCCTTTGTATGGGTTGTGTGTGCTCTCCTGTTGTAGTTGAACATTGGTTGTTTTATGCATGTCAGTGGGAGGGATTGACCCTTGGGCTGATTGGTTATGAAGACTGGCCATGACTACAATGGAGAAGCTGTTGTGTAGGGGCTGACCCTGAAAAGGAGGATTCACTTTATCAGGGTTCTGGTGCCTGTCCAGTCTGCCCTTTGGATGTGTCTGGGTTTAGAGGTGCCTTTTAAGGCTAAGCCATGAACCAAATCTAGCTACTGTAAGAGATATATAGCTGCTTTTTGGGGGGTTTGTGAATCTTCGAGAGATTTTAAGAAAGTTCACAGCATGAGCCAAGACAGGCCATGTGTATGGAAAAGCCACTGGAATTGGCTTGGGTGGACCCACAACTTAGGTTTGGTGGGGTCCCAGGGATCACCAGGGTCAGGAGACTAGGATCAGCCAGATTGATAGAGACTCAGATATGGAGCCATCCTGCTTGTGCATGCTGGGAATGAAAAGGGCTCAACAAAGAAACAATGAATTTTGACAGCACATTTGTCTCAGAGAAAGCTGTTCCTCCAGCCTTTGCCCAGAAGCCAGACAACTCAATTCCTCCCCGTATGTTCCTGGCACCTGTTCAGCTGTTGCCACAGTGCTAGAGGCTCAGAGTGAATGAGCCTCTCAGTGAGTAAGTTCATGCATAAGCCCTTTCAGATGGATGCCTACAACTACTGAAGTTCTCTGTCTCTCTAAGCCACAATCTCCTCTATTTTTCACATCCAGAAGTTGTGGGGATTTATCTTTCTAGAACTGGAACCCTGGGCTGGGGAGCCTGATGTAGAGGTGGAACTCCTCAGTCCTCTGGAGGAAACTCTGCAGCCGAGATATCTTTCCCAATTTTTAACACACCAGTATGACAAGTAGCTTGTTCCACATTTCCACTCTTCTTTCCAGTTTCAAGTTGGCTTCTTCTGTATGTCTTTAGTCATAGGACTTCTGTTCAACTAGACTTCAGGAAATTCTCAATAATGGTTCTTCTGTAGTATAGTTGTAATTTTGATAAGGTCATGAGGGGTAGCAAGAATAGCATCTGCCTACTTCACCACCTTAACCAAAAAAATCATCATATATCCTGCTTTTATTTTTTGAAAGAGTGGATTATTTTTCTTTTTATCTCAGGTTTTGCCTTTTACTTTGTAGAGCTGTTCTCAACTGGTTTGTCTGAGATCTACATTTTCCAGTATGATTTCTGGGCATTTTTCTAAGCCCTTTTCATCTTAACTCTTATAAGCACATATTGTAGTTTGAGCTTCGCTATAGGGAATTACATGCTGTGGGGTCAGCTGATGCACAACAGCTTCTTCACTGTTGTCACAGCCAGTCTTCACAGCTAGCCAATCTGAGAGTCAATTCCAACCACTGGTTTGCCAACAGAAATCAAGGCTCAACTACAATAGGAGGGGGGGGACAACCCACACAAGAGACACACTTGGAGCACCTGGTTCAGGTGATCAGAAAAACTAGGCCATTGGGTCCCACAGGACCCCTATCACATTAGGCCATCTTGCCAAGACTGGAAAATATAGCAGATCTACCTAATACATAGAAAGAAACATAAAGAAGCAGACAAATGAGAAAAAAAAAAACATATCCTCAAATAAAAAGCAGGAAAAACTCCAGGAAAAAAACAAAACAAAATAGGGTAAGGAATTTACTGAATACAGAGTTCAAAACTGATTATAAGGATGTTCAATGAACTTAGGGGAAGAATACATGAACTTAGTGAGAATTTACACAAAGAGATAGAAATCATAAAAAAGAACCAGTCTGAAATAAAGAATACAATAACCTAAGTCAAGTACCCAACTGACACCATACATATTTATTACATTATTATTGACTATATTCCCTGTAGTGTACTTTACATCTTCATGACTATTTAGTAACTGTCAATTTGTACTGCTAATCCTTCCACCTTTAACACTCAGCCTCACAAAACATTTTTCTACCTGAAAACCATCAATTTGTTCTCTGTATCTGTGAGTTGATTTCCATTTTGTTTGTTCATTTATTTTATTTTATTTTTTTTAGATCCCACATATAAGTGAAGGCATATGGTATTTGTCTTTATCTGTCTGGTTTATTTTATCTGGCATAACACTGTCTAGGTTCATCCATAGTGCCACGAATGGTAAGATTTCATTTTTTATGGCCAAGTAATATTCCATTGTACAGATGATCAACCTTGTCTATAGCCGATTGTCTATTGATGGACACTAAGTTGTTTCCACATATTGGCTATTGTAAATAATATCACAATGAACATAGGAATGTATATACCTTTTCAAATTAGTGTTTTAGATTTCTTCAGAAAAGTAGCCAAAAGTGGGATTACTAGGTCATAAGGTAGTTCTATTTTAATTTTTCAATCAACTTTTGCAGTGTTTTCCTTAATAGCTGCACTGATTTGCAGTCACACTAACAGCGCACGAGGGTTTCTTTTTCTTCACATCCTTACCAAGACTTGTTGCTTATTGTTTTTTTTTTTTTGATAGGCATTCTGACAGTTATGAATTGATATCTCATTGTAGCTTTAATTTGCATTTCTCTGATAATTTAGTGACCTTGAGCATCTTTTCTTGTCTATTGGCCACCTGCATGCCCTCTTTGGAGAAATGTCTATTGGGGGGGGGGGGCCATTTTTAAATTAGATTGTTTGTCTTTATGATGTTAAGTTGTATGAGTTCTTCGTATAGTTCGGATATTAATTTCTTATTAGATGTATCATTGGCGAATATCTTCTCTCATTTAGTAGGTTATCTTTTCATTCTTTGATGGTTCCCTTTGTTGTGCAAACAATTTTAGTTTGATGTAGTCCCATTTATCTATTTTTTTTCTTTTGTTTTCCCTGCCCAAAGAGACAGATCTAAAAAATATATTACTAAGAACAATGTCAGAGAGTTTACTGTTTATGTTTCTTCTAGAAGTTTTATCATTTGGGGTCTTCTATTTAAGTGTTTAATCCATATTAAGTATTTTCTTGTATATGGTGTAAGTAGGTGGTTGAGTTCTATTTGTTACATGTATCTGTCCAGTTTTTACAAAACCATTTACAAAAAACTGTTTTTATGCCATTGTATATTCTTGTCTCCTTTGTCATATATTAATTGACCATATAGCTGTTAGTTTATTTCTGGGCTCTCTATTCTATTCCTTTAATCTATGTGTCTATTTTTATGTCAGTACCATTCTGTTTTGATTACTATAGCATTGTGATAGAGTTTGATATCAAGTAGTGTGATAGCTTCAGCTTTGTACTCCTTCTCATGATTACCATGGCTTTTCTGGGTCTTTTGTGGTTCCACATAAATTTCAGGATTATGTGTTCTAGTTCTCTGAAAAATGTCATTGGTATTTTGATAGAGATTGCATTAAGTCTCTTTATTGCTTTGAATATTATGGCCATTTTAACTATGTTAATTCTTCCTGTTCATTAGCACATATATGTTTTCATTTATTTGTATCTTTTTCAGTTTCTTTCTTCAAGTCTTATAGTTTTCCAAGTCCAGTATTTTTGCTCTTTGTTTAAATTTATTTCTAGGTATTTTTTTGATGCAATTGTCAATGGGATTGTTTTCTTAATTTCTCTTTCTGAAAGTTTATAATTGGTATATAAACATGCCACTTTCTTCTGAATATTTATTTTTATAACCTTCTACTTTCCTGAATTCATTGATCAGTTCTAATAGTTTTTGCTGGAATTTTTAAGGTTCTCTCTATATAGTATTATGTCATTAGCAAATAATGAGAGTTTTACTTCTTTCTTTCCAATTTAGATACTTTTTAATTTTCTTTCTTATCTTATTGCTGTGGCTATTTAGCCTTTCCCCCATTGAATATGATGTTAGCTGTAGGTTTCTCATATACGGCCTTTATTATATTGAGGTATGTTCCTTCTATTCTTACTTTGCTGAGAGTTTTTATCATAGTGGATGCTGGATTTTGTCAAATTTTCTACATCTATTGATATGATTATATGGTTTTCTCTTTCAATTTGTTAACGTGATGTATCATATTAATTGGTTCGCAGATATTGTACCAACTTTGCATCCCAGGAATAAATTCAATTTGATCATTGAGATTACGTTTTTTAAAAATCTCTATGTCTAGGGTGACAAGTTGAAGAACTTGCCATCAGATTTCACCAGCAGCACTTGCATTTGGGTATATCCCTCTATTTTTCAGATTTGCAAATACTCTAAGTTTGTTGGGGCTGCCAAAATATAACTCTTTATTACTGACTGTACAACTGGACCCTTTAAGTGAAGTTCCAGGCCAACTGTCCCAAGAAAGTTCTGCGAATATTGGTTCTATAATGCCAGCTTTACTTATTTGAGAATATCTGGTTTTATCTTTTTATTTCCTACCCTGGCAATAGTATTAGGCCTGGCTTATTATGGAGTAGTACTGGGAAAGGAGACACAGATTGATTAGTGTTTGAACTATTAGACTTTGAACTATTAATTTGACCTGTAGGCAGTAATTCTCCATGGTGGCAGATTCTCTGGATTGCTTCGATTATTAAATAAGTACCATTTGAAAATATTACATTACAGGCAATAGCTTGATTGTATAACCAATGATTTTAATTACGTTCTGTTAACAAGATAAACAGGTTCAGATTAAACTTATGCAAATAACCGTATTGCCATAAATACAAGAATACTTAATAAGAGATTCCAATGTCTGGAAGGGGTTAGACGGGAAGAATAAGATATCATTTATAAGTATTTCTTATTAGTTTACAAAAGTAGAATGACTAAATGACAATTACTAAGTTGTTATGTGTTGTAGACACATAGGAATAAAAAGGAAAGAGGTACTTCCTATGTAACCAAAAATATCAATAATATTCTCTCATCAGTTTATACAGTCCCACGTAATTAATTCTTGGTCTGCTGGATCTTAGGTTAGTAGCACCATGAACCCATCTGCTTCTCTACTAAAAAGAGTTCTGGAAATCTTGATTTTCTCTGTTGATATGGCTTAAACATTGTCTAAATTATGTCATCAGAATCCTATACCCAACAGTCTAATTAAAGTGGCAACAGTTTGAAGAATTGTGGGGTCTGAGATAGTCTTCCCTCATTGAAGTACTTTGGCTGTAGCTGATAGCAAAACTGTCCTGTAAGCAAATAAAAAGCTATCTATAGATGATTAATGGCCTAAAATGGCTGATGATAATTTTCAAATGTGAAAAATTTGATGGGCATTCAAAAGAATATTGTAAGTGACAAAGAAATCTGTTTGCTTCTGGTTATGCAAAACAAAGCTAATTCATAAAAGTTTAGAACAAAATATCTATAAAGATGATAATATGGCTACTTCCAAAGAAGGCTGTGGATAATACATCTGACACATAAATAAATAAAAATTTTACAGAAGAAAAAATTTTGAGATAAAACATAATTCTAAGACAATGTCCATAATAGTCAATGAATATAGCAAAAAAAATATGTTAAGGATATACGAAGAATATTTTAGGAATATACCAAGAATATCAATGAAGAAATTTAGTAAGTGTGAAAGAGGTCATAATCATCTGTAAGTAAATAAAACTCAATAGATAAATTTAACATGCATCCCAATTGAAAAACACTGGCCATAAAAGATGTTATTATTCAATTAAAATAATAGGGCTGGGATCAAGCTGACATTTTTTAAAAAAATCAACTGAAATTATGACAGATGACACTATATTGTTTTTGTTTAATATCAGGCAAAGTAAAACCATGATTCTGAAAAGTAAAAACATTGTGGAAACAAGGGCACTGACAAATCTCTAGGAGCTTTGGTTAAAGTATACAAATTTAACACTGTAGATTGAGCATCACTTTTGACTTGAGAAGTTTTCCCATGAAACTCTCCTATGGTTTACATCAAGATTCTGTTACCGAAGGAGTGCCCAGCCACCAGGTGTTGTTTTATCCGTTGCCTCTCTCACCTCCTAACTATCACTAAGCTCTAGGACTGGTTGCTTAGTTTCCCAATAGTCTGGCAGAGATATAACGTGGATAGTCAGTGGGGTGGGTAAAGCGAGCGTTAGAAGGAAAGTGGTGGGTTTTATGTGGGACTAGTAGGACTTGAGAAGGTATAATAAGGAGGTGATTTGTAATCCAGGGAGAAAGTAACAGAACGTGTGATTGGGCAAGTGGAGTAGGGGGAATTCTTATATTATTTGGTTCTTTGTTTCGTACGCCGTGAGATAAGTGTCTGTTACCATTATCCAGGGGCCCAGGGTTGCGAATTGAATGTAGGGTAGCAGTATTGCAGAGCGGAGTTTAAAAACCCATTGATAGGAGATGCAAGGGTGGAGATACGAGTTCTCCAGAGTTCTCCAGCGGCGAGCTCGCGCCCAGAAAAAGTCCCGCTTTTTCTCTGGGCTTAGGGAGGATCAGGAACTAGAGGAGGTACGCATCCTCCGGGCCCCTAGGAGTTCCGCGAAGGCCCAAGTAGACCTGTCACGGAGGTCCCAAAGAGAGACCAGTCCAGGCAGGTGTAGCTGGCTTGGTAGTCGCTAGGTATACCCAGGAGGTCTGCATGTCAGCACTTGGCTCCGACCCTCTCTGCGTACCAGATTCTGGAGCGCAACGCCTCCATTTCCTAGTTTTCCGCTGTCTCTCGCTTTCATTTTGTCTTACTGCCAACTGTCGTCTCCGTTTACCAGTCTTGGAGGTCGATGTATAACGATTGGCCTTTGCCAGCGTGTATTCTATTCTACTCCAGCTCATTTTTAACAGGGTGTGAGGTCTATGACTCGGTTGGCTTACACCTACAGCTCATTTCTGTATCGGGCATACAGCATCGAAACTGATCTGAAAGTTCACTGGACAGGTGGGCTCGGTTAAGCATCCTTGATGTGTGTGTTCGAGAATCTCAATAGATTAGCCGAAAGGGCTGAGATTCACTAGCCTCCTGCGCTCTGGCTGGGATCCAGCTGAGGAGGCGAACACACTGGCGATTGGGCAGGTGGAGACACTCTTCCCAGCCCAGTCCATTGCTTCTCCCCCAACCCTCTGGCCCGTACACTGCCAGCCTTCATTACAGAAATAGGGTCCAACTTCTTGAAAGTAAAGTTCCGAGTGACATAACCCTGCAGCACAGCCTAATTTATAAACTCAAGAGGCCTACTGAACGTTTTAAGGTCCGTGAGGGCGGACAGGTAAGAGCAGTGGAGAGAAGTGAACTCTCCGACAGCCAGTATACAGCTGCTCACCACAGGCATCTTCCCAAATCCCTAAGGCACTGACAGTCCCTCCTAGCAAACAAGGCCCATCAGATTTTATTAGACTACCAACTATCAAATCTTTCTTGCTATCTTTTCAGTTGGAATCTTCAAATCATTCTCATGGTCTCGTCTTTGTTATGCTGTCTTGCTATGGCTCAACTTAGAGATTTCACTAACCCTCTTGCCCCAACCGCCACCAACTCCCACCCTGCCACGGGCCTCTAGCTACATCCCAATCTCACGGGGAAAAACTAAGTTTTGTGGAGGGCAGGGGAAGGCATTTGACACTATTGCTTTTTATAGTGTAGAACATGAAATGTCATAAGCATTGCTGAGAGAGCCATTTACAATAGAATCAGGAGGCTATTATGGAATCTGGACTTGTGCACATCTTCTGCCTCAGCTGTTAGAGCTGCTAAGTTCCTAACCTACTGCTAAATTCAGCTCAAGGTCTAGCCAGAGACATCTTGAAACAACAACTGCTTTGGGAGAAATAAATGAATTGATCCCTGCAGGTTTCATCCCCCTTCATTTGCATATTGAAACTAAACTATCTTGTATGGAGAATTCAAATGGGAATTATGCTTATAAATTTCACTGCCATAAAACCCTGCCTTCCCTCCTCTTAGTTCTTTTCTAATAGCAATTTAGATTGCTTCCTAAATCTGTGACTCCTAGATTGAAGTCCTTTTTGCTCAGCTAAATGGTTTTATTTTTTTTATTTTTTTTTATTTTTACCACAGTATAAACCTTTTGTTTGGTTAATACTATAGCCTTTGAGCTCCTGTGGGTCCAGCTGTACGACCTGCATTGGCATCTGCCAGCTTTGACAAGTTAGGTTTGGGTATAGCATAGAGACATTTTAAGAAGTACTTAAAGTACTTTATCAGCACGAAGTAATGGTTTTCATAGTCAGAAAACATACTGGGGAAGGAGAGGAATGACAATTTAGGTACTGTGTTAAATAGAAGGTTCCTATACCTTCTCCGAAGTCCCTCGGAGAGCTGAGTGTTCCCATTCAGATTTTCCACTCACCACTTGACCTCCAAGTCTCATTATGACCCATAGGTCAGCACAGAATATGGCAGTAGATAGAGAATTTACATTTGGTAGAGTATGGGAAGATGGAACAAGTAAAGTCATTCTTGCATCTGTGATCTTCCCAGCTCCTGACTGGAGATTACCAGACTGGCCAGAATCAACTTCCCCATGATTCACAATGCAGAGAGAAACACAAACAAAGCTGAGCCTGGAATTCTGCAGTTAGGAACCTGGACCCTCTTTGTGCCTTCAGCTTCAACCTGTGTCCACTTCATCTCTAATCAATATTAGTTTCAGGTGTTTGACATAGATATTAGACATTTATAAAATGTATAAAATGACCCCCCTCCCAATTAACCCACCTGACACCATACAGTTATTACAATATTGCTGACTATATTCCCAGGCTGTATTTTACAACTCCATGACTATAGGTAATTATACTGTTTTAAATTACCAATACATATTTTTTAATCCCTTCCCCCTTTTCACCCCATCTCCTAACCCCATCTCATCAGCAACCATCAGTTTCTTCTCTATATCTATGAGTCTGTTTCTGTTTTGTTCATTTATAATGTTCTTTAGATTGCACAGATATATATATTTTATGGTATTTATCTTTCTATGACTTAATTCACTTAATATCCTCTAGGTCCATTCATGTTGTCATGAATAGTAAAATTATACTGGTTTTTTTTTTATGTCTGAATAATATTCTACTGTGTGTGTGTATCACTTCTTCATGCATTTATCTATTGATAGACATGGGTTGATTCCATATCTTGGCTATTGTAAACAATGCTGCAGTGAAGATAGGAGTGCCTATATCTTTTAAAATTATTTTTATTTTCTTTGGATAAATACCCTGGAGTGGAACAAAAAATTGGAAGTTCTATTTTTAACTTTTAGAAGAATCTCCCTACTGTTTTCCATAGTGGCTTCACTAATTTACAAAATCACCAACAGTGTGCTAGCATTCCTTTTTCTTCGAAATCTTGCCAACACTTGTTATTTGCTGTCGTCTTGGTAGTAGCTTTTGTAACACATGAGCACTAGGCCTGGAACTTACACCTGGGCTTGATTATTCAGGAAAAACCAGCAGGAAGACCATAGGAGTGAGAAATGCTGTTTACTACTCATGAGGCAGAGAAGCTTCAGCAGTGGCCTGTCAGAGCTGCAGCAAGAAAAACTGCTGTTGACCAAGTGCAAGCAGAGTTCTTTATGCCCACAAGTAGAGAGAGGGTTATCTCATTGGGGGAACCATGGCCTTCTCAGACAATTGGGAGCAAGAGGTGTTGCTTGGTTACAGAAGCAGATAACGTCAATGGGAGCAGCAGGAATCATCCTGGGGGTGGGGGCGGTGTGCGGAGGGGTGCAGGCACTGTTGAAATTTCTATGTACTGTCTTCCTTAGCTGCTGGCCAGGCAGCCATCAGTCTTCTGAGTATGTAGAGGGGCTGTGTTCTGAGATAACCCTACAGCTCTTCTGACAGGTAGGAGGTAATATCTAATTATGGTTTTAATTTGAATTTGCTGTTGATTAATGATGTCAGACATCTTTTCGTATGTCTGTTGGCCATTTGTATGTCTTCTTGGGAGAAGTGTGTGTAGGTCTTCTGCTCATTTTTTTACTGGACAATTCAATATATGCAAATAAATTTATGTGATATACCACATAAGAAAATAAAGGATAAAAATCATATCCCCATATCAATAGGTGCAGAAAAAGCATTTGACAAAATGCAGCCTCCACTTAGGATTAAAACACTTAATACAATGGATACTGAAGAAAAGTACCTCAACATAATAAAGGTGATATGCGACAAACCTTCAATGAATATCATATTTAAAAAAGAAAAACTGAAAGATTTCTTGATGAGCAAGAAAAAGACAAGGATGCCTGCTGTTAATACTGTTATTCAATACAGTGTTGGAACTCCTAACTTGAGCAAGCAACAGAAAGAAATAAAATACATCCAAATTGGAAAGAAAGAAGTAAAACTGTCACTATTTGTGAATGACGTGATTATCTATATAGAAAACCCTGATTCCACTACTAGAAACAATACTACTAGAAACAATAAACAAATACAGTAAAGTATCTGGATACAAAATCAATGTTCAAAAATCCATAGCTTCCTATACTCTAATAATAAAATCCAGAGCATTTCTATACACTAACACTGAATTTTCAGAAAAAGAAATGAAAAAAAAATTCCTGTTGCAACTGCAAGAAAAGAATAAAATACCAAGAATAAACTTAACAAAGCACATTAAAGACTTATGCTCTGAAAACTATAAGACTTTATTAAAAGAAATTGAAAAAGACACAAAGAATGGAAAGATACTCTGTGTTATGGATTGTAAAAATTGACATAGTTAAAATGGTTTTATTACCCAAAGCAATACACAGACTTAATACTCTCCCTATTATAATCCTAGTGTCATTTTTTAGAGAAATAGAACCAAAAAATAATCATCAGATTTGTATGGAACCACAAAAGATCCTGAATTGCCAGAGCAATCCTGGAAAGAAAAGAACAGGGGTGGAGGCATCACTCTGCCTGACTTCAAATTATATTACAAAGTAACAATAATCAAAACAGAATGGTATTGGCAGGAAAGCAGAAAAGCAGACACACAGATCAATGAAACAACAATTGAGAATCCAGAAATAAACTTCCATATATATCAGCAAATAATTTTTAATAAAGGAGCCAAAAACTTCTCCCAAGAAGACAAGCACATGGCCAACAGATATATATAAAAAGATGCTTAGTTTCATTAGCTATTAGTGAAATGCAAATCACAACCACCTCACATCTGTTAGAATGGCTGTAATAACAAGTAATAACAAGTATTGGAGAAGTCATGGGGAAAAAAGAATCTTTATACACTGCTGGTGGGAATGTAAATTGGTACACCCCCCCCCCAAAACAATATGGAGGTTCTTCAAAAAAAAGAATTACCATCTGCCCAGCAATCCTTCTTTTGGTATCTAGCCCCAAACTGGAAAACACTTATCTGTAAAGATGCATGCATCTTCATGTTCATTCAGGATTATTCATGATGGCCAAATCGTGGAAACAACCAGTGTCCTTCAATAGATGACTGGATAAAGAAGACATGGTACATATATACAATGGGATATTACTTAAATGTAAGAAAAGATGAAATATTTCCTTTTGTGACAAATTGAGATTATCATGCTAAGAGAAATAAGACAGAAAATGTTGAGTACCATATGATTTAACTCCTACAGGGATTTAAAACAGAAAGCAAGAAACAAGCAAGACAGAGACTCATAGACACAGACAACAGTTTAGTGATTATCAGAAGGAAGCAGGGAGGGAGGAATTAATTATATAAAGAAGGGTAAAGAGAGTTGAATATATAGTTATGGTAAGAAACTTAACTTTGACTGGTGAATGCACCTATATAATTTTATTAACCAATGTTGCTCCAATAATTTTAATATAAAAATAGATAGACTTGATATTGAATCTCATGTTTGAAGAATTATAAAAAGACCACAGTGTCATTTATGATGTCTTGGTTTCTGGTGTTATCAAAATAGATGTTAATCTAGGAATGAACACATTAGACCAAAGAATTGTAAAAAAAAAAAAATTAGCATCATT
>KE765417.1:28500-38840 GCA_000465285.1 Eidolon helvum
ACTAATACATCATATGTATACTGCATTGTTTACCACCCAAAGTTAAATTTTTTTCTTTATCATATACTTGAGCCCCTTTTCCCTATTTATTATCATGCTAAGTGAAATAAGTCAGATAGAAAAAGAACTACATGATTTCACTTATGCGTGCGGTGTAAAACTAAAAGCAAAAAATGAACATGACAAACAAATTAACACCTTAAAATTTGGTTGTCTGAGAAAAACTTCATCTCCGCTTCAGTTCTGGATGACAACCTTGCTAGGTAATCTTGGATGTAGGTTTTTCCTTTAAAAACTTTAGGTATATCATGTTGATCTCTTTTTGCCTGCAAAATTTCTGCTGAAATATCAGCTAGTGGTCTTATGGGGTATCTTTTAAATATAACTAGCTTATTTCTCTTGCTGCTTTTAGGATTCTCCCTTTGTCTTTAACCTTTGCCTTGTCTTGGTGTGAGCCTCTTTGAGTTCATCTTGTTCGGTACTCTGTGCTTCCCAGATTTGTGTAAGGGTTGGGAAAGTTTTCAGTCATTATTTCTTCAAATAGGTTTTCTGTCTCTCTTCTGGAAGCCTTATAATATAAATGTTGGTATGTTTGATGTTGTCCCAGAGGTCCTTTAAAAAAATCCTTGGTTTTTTTATTCCTTTTCCTTTTTGCTGTTGATTGGATGATACCCACTACCTTGTCTTCCAGCTCACTGACTCATTTTTCTGCATTAACTAATCTACTGTTGATTCCTTCTAGTGTACTTTTAATTGTAGTGATTATATTCTTCAGTTGTTCTTTTTATTTCTTCTGTCTCTTTTTTGAAGTTTCACAAATTCATGTATTCTCCCACGTTCATTGAGCATCCTTACAACCAGTGTTTTGAACTCTCTATCTTGTAGATTGTTTATCTCATTTCAATTGGTTCTTTTTGGGGGAAAGGAGGGGCGCTCATGTCTTGATCTTTAATTTGGAACATAATTCTCTGTCTTCTCATTTTTGCAGTCTGTCTGTGCTTGTTTCTATGGGTTAGGTGAAACAACAACTTCTCCTTTCCTCGTGCGGTAGCTGCCTTGATGTAGACTGCATGTGCCAGATGTCCCTGGCAAGTCAGCTGGAGCAGGGCATGGCCACCAGGAGATCTAGTATCAAACCACATCAGAGTGAGAGCTTTAGCTAGAGTGAGTGTGAGCTTTGGAGTCCCAGAGGCACCACAACTGTCTTGATAGATTTGTTGAAGGTGATTCAGGTTGCAGGGTGTCTCAGGCAAGATGAGTCTGGGCCCAGAGATGTAGATGGAACAGATAAATGCCACAAGAAGTCTGAGGACAAGCCATGCTGAATCTGCCTTGGCTGGCAGTCAAGTTGGCAGTATAGCTGAAGTAGACATGGTATGTTTGAAGTCTCAGGGAAAATCCACACCAACAGGAGCTGTTGCTAGAGCAGGTGGAGTTTGTATCAATAGGTACAAATCTGATGCATTTGTAAGTGGAGGTTAGTTAGTTCAAGGTCTTCCTATACTGACATCTTGAACAAGTCATGGGCATGGATCTGGTGTGAGCCTGGGACTAGGTGCGTTCTCTGAAAGCCTTGGCTGGCTGTCTAGAGTACTTGGATTATGCTCCTTCCCATGTGACCACAGTGGAGGGGCAGGACTTCCAACACTAGAGAAAGTTTCTACAGTTCTTCTCCCATTTGGTGGATGCTACAGGGTCAGTAAATGGATTTCCTTCTAATTCTAAGGATCTAAACTTTTTACTACTTAACTCCTAACCAGAACTACAGAGTCTCTTGCCAGCAAACCCAGGCCCTCTTTTCCTTCAGCTTTCTAAAAGTTTATTCTTAAGAGATAGTGAGGGAGAAAAGGAGAGATTGAGGTCAAGTGCAACTGATAGAGTATAGAAAAAAGTAAAAAAAAAGATTAAAAATATTCAGAAATCTGGGGAATCAGAATCTAAAATAATCCTATTTCCAAATTTTCAAATAAGCCTACTTCTCTCCATTCTCTCACATCTACTTTATTATCCAAGGTTATTATATCAGCTGGTCTCTGCTTTACTCTCCTCCAGTCCATCCTCCACAGGGCAACTACAAAGATATTTTAAAAACATGCGAGATGTCATTGTTTCAGTAGCTCATGCTGCCTTAAGAAGAAACCTCAAATCCTTAGCAAGTTTAACAATCCTGTTACTTCACTGCTTGCAAGTCTCTACCTCACTCTCTGAGGGCCATTCATATATGCTGTTTGTCAGCAACTTAATAGGTCTGAGAGTTCCTTCTTGGGAAGCCATATCATTAACAAGACTGCATATATAGACACACACACACACACATATGTATTTGATGCATTTGTAAGTGTGTGTGTGTGTGTCCCCCTGTGTGTGTGTTCACACACACACACACAGATACTCCTCCATAAGATTAAGGCTATGTCTGCTGAAGCCAAGAGAATCAAGTATTTTTTAGAGTTAGAGATTACACTTGTTATATATTTCTGAGAGATCAAGAAAGAGGAGGACTAACAAATACCCACCATTTCTGAAAACAAACACTTTCTGCAAAATTGAAAGAGAAGATGGAGCAGGTTGAAAATGATGTATTCGTATGTACAAGAAATTCTGTGAGCCTTGGCAAAGATATGCTATAAGATTTCACAGAAGAGGTACAGAACAGAATTTGCAGAAACATGAACTTATGCTTGTGTATACAATGTTATTCAGGGAAGGCTACAGAAAAATTGACAAGAAATGAATCTGCCCACTATTCTTGTTGAAGGACATCCCAGATCCCCTTCCTGTGTTCTTAATTTCTTGCAAATTCTAATGACAATGCAATTTTATATAAATTATTCTGCTCTTATGTTTTTTTCTTTAATAGTTATTGAGACCATTATCAAGGGATCGATTTAAAGTGCAGATCATTTAATTAAAAACAAGAGAATTCCATCATATGACTATCCCATAAAAGTCATTTCTGGATATTTATGTTGTTTCTAGTATTATGCTATAACAAATAAAATGGCACTGAACAACTTCATTCAAGTATCTCAGATTAACTTTAAAAGTGTTGAATTTTAAAAGTATAGAAAGTAAAGAAGTAGAGTGTCCTGAAGTGAGCAGAGAGAAAAGCCCTCAGTGGTTCATTCATTCTGTTCAAGCCTGATGTGGGGCACCTAACCGGCCAACTGAAGCAAGAGACAGACCTGATAGGTCTAGTCAGTGGAGATTCCTGGTGAGAACCCAAATACATCTACAAGACCTACCTTCTCCCTTCAAGTTCCTAGTTTGTTTGCATATGGATGGCTCCCAAGCTGGGGAGGGGGCCTGGCCCCCTCCCCTGCAGCCTCGCTCTAAGTATCTCTCAGGTTTTGCTGGAAAGTTAATCTTTGGTTTATTGGCTCCAAGCATGGGGACAGCAGGGAGAGGAGGTTGCCCAGGAAGGAAAGCCACTGTGCCAGTGGGAACGATTTTTACCCCGCTCAGCAGATCTAGCTGTATCTAGGGTGAGCCCACAGGAGAACAGTCTGGGCAAAGGGACCATTGAGAAAGGACACACATAAACCTGTTTCACAGCTGGTGATTAAGTTGCGAGTTCTATCAGTTATAGTGGGCTGCAGACCAAAAGCTTGACTTCCTTTTTTCATGTCCTTGAAACTCAGGGTTTCAGGAGGTGGGCTGCTCTGAGCTGCTCAGAGGGGGATTCTCTGGGAGACCCATCCTGTGAAAAATGTTGAATAGAATTTCCTCTAATTCTTCATAGAAGGCAACACAAACACCCTAAAATCCTTTCAACAACTCGCAGCTCCAAACAGACATATCAATAGCAAATTTGCCAGCGCCTTGCAGTGAAACACTTATTCTATTTTTATGCAGCTTCCACCACCCAAAAGATCTCAAAGGCAGGGAGGAGGAGCAGGGAGATGATAGGGATCCATTACCCCAGCGAGGAAGACTTGAAGGGGGAGGAGGTGCCAAATCCACATTTGGGGACTTGTTGTCTCTCACAGAGCAGCTCAGCAGGCCTGGCACTGGTGGCTGCCTGCAGAGGTGGGTTTGGAAAGCAGAGAATCATGATTACTTTTAGGGCCTCAGGTTACTGTGCCAAGACCATATGCAACTGCCAGGATTCACAGCTGCAGAGGAAACAGCACTCTTTGATAAGTTGCTGATTTACAAAATGCCACTAATTGTCCCTGTTGGATGGGAGCCATCCAGTGAGCATCTGCTCGGTAGCATGCCATAGGAGTGGTCTTAAACTACAAGTTTTAGGCTTTGGCTTCTCCAAGATGATGATGCTGATCCCCACCAACGTGCTCACTTTTGCTGATATGATCCACTCCAAGATCTAGATTTCTTCCTTTTACTGAAATAAGGCTAGATTTTCTCCTTTTGGCATTTTCATAAAAGTCCTCTTGGCACTTTCATAAAGGAGGCATGCACCTGTGCAGTTGCAGATGAAGAATGCCAAGAAATCCATAAAAATCACATACTGGAAATTCTTATTCTTCCTTCTTCACTGGCCGATGCAAAATCAAAGAGGTCAGGTACTTGGAACAGCCAAAATATCTTGAAATATAACAAAGTTGGAGGGCTCCACTTCTTGATTTCAAAATAAATTGCAAGTCTAAAATAATCAAAAGAATTTGGTACTGGCATAAAGACAAACAATGGACAAAGAGAATAGACAAGAAAGTCAAGAAATAAATACTCACATATTCAGTCAGATTATTTTCCACATAGGTAATATTGGAGATAAGACAGTCTACTTACAAATGGTATCATGAAAACTAAATGTCTATGTACAAAAGAATGACATTGGACACTAACCTTACATTAGATGCAAAAATTAAATAAAGTTAAAAATTTAAAAAAAAACCTAAATGGAAGAGCTGAAACTATAAAACTCCTACCCTTCCCCCCTCCAAAAACAAACAAACAAACAAACAAAAAACAAATCGCAAGGAAACAGCTTTGTGACATTGGATTTGGTGAGGATTTTCCACATGTGACACAAAAAACATTATGAACAAAAGCAAGAACAGACAAGGGGTGCATCACACCTAAAAAGCATTGTGCATCAAAAAACACAGTAAACAAAGTATAAGGGCAACCTACAGAATAGGAAAAAATACTTGCAAATCATTTTTCTGATAAGGGATTAATATCCAGATTATATAAATAATACCTATAACTTAACAACATTTAAAAATAAGGCAAAGACTTGAATATGTATAGCTCAAAAATGATATAAGTGCCAACATATGAAAAAATGTTGTACCTGACAAATTATTAGGGAAGTACAAATCAAAACTATCCTGGGATATCATCTCACATTAGGATGGCCATGATTAAAAGAAGAAATTTACAAGTGTTAATAAGAATATAGAAACACTAGAACCCTTATGCTGCTATGGTGCAGCTATTGTAGTAAGTGGTATGGTAGTTCCTCAAAAGCTAAAAACAGAATAATGCAATACAGCAATCTCACTTCTAGGTATATATCCAAAAGAACTGAATGCAAGTTTCAAGAAGCTATTTGGACAACCATGTTCATTGCAGCATTATTTACAGCCAATATGTGGGAGAATCTAAGTATCCATTGATGGGTCAAGGTCTAAATAAAACATACATATATGTTTTCAAGGGAATATTATTCATCTGTAAAAAGGAAGAATATTCTGCCATATACTACAACATGGATGAAACTTAAGACATGCTAAGTGAAGTAAGCTGTCACCAAAAAAAAAAAAGTATAATTCTTCTTACATGGGATAGAATAGTCAAAACCATATAGACAGAAAGTAGAATAGTGGTTACCAAGAGGTAGAGAAGGGAGAAATGGATAGTTTTGTTAAATGGGTATAGAGTTTCTATTTTACCAGATGAAAAGAGTTCTGGAGATGGATGGTAGTGATCGCAGCATATTTAATACATTTGAATTGTACATTATTAAATGTTACAATAAAAAACATTTTGAAGAATTTAATATTTATGTAAACAACGTATGTATATATACATATCTCAGAGCTGAGTTTTTAGGACAGGATTGCAAATCTTATTTTGAAGACAATTCTAGTTTGCATTGGTTTAGAGAAAATAAATTAAAAAGTTCTGAAGAATGGTTGCACAACTGTGTAAATATAGTTAACGGTATAGAATCATATTCTTACAAATGGCATAAATTGCACACTTTGTTATACTTAAAAAAAAACAATTAAAATAAAAGGAGTGAAAAACGGTAGATACTGGCTGTAAAAAGTGCCAAAAACTGGGTGCTGACTTACAGAAATTCTAGACTCTTTTTTCTGGTCACAGTTCCTTAGGCCCAGATTAGAGCCTGGACAACGAGGAGAGGGGGAAGAAGAGAGAGAAAGTGAGGGTAAGTTACGTGTTTGTATACTTGGCCGATGAAAGATCAGTTTGTGGTTTCCACTAATTTCTGCCCTGTCACTGCCCAAATTCTTCCTGCCAAAACTCATTTTAGGGGAGGGTGGGACAAATGTAGATATTCTGTATAGACTCCCAAAACACTGAGAAAGAGATTATTAAGAATATTAAAGCTGAAAAGCCCTTTTGGCTGGAAGAAGTGGCTGCCAACTGTTTCTGCCTGAGAAATAAGCAGAAACACCTGCCTAAAGTCACCTCCCTCTATGGGAGGAAGGAAGATTTTCTCTGAAGATTTCTACCAGCTCTCCCCATTCAAGAGAGCTAGGGATGGAGAGGTGTGAGTGTGGTAGATATGGCAGGGGTGGGATGCACAGTGAGCAAAAGGATAAGGTTAGGATAGGGTTAGGAAAAGAATAAGGTACCCACTAATTTCTTTCCATGCTTAGCTGATGAAACGCACTGAAGGGCAAAGGTTGAGGGCTAGGGTGAAAATAAACATACTGGTTTGCAGAAATACGAGACATCCACAACAGATTTTTGCCCAATTTGAGTATTAATATATGAATGCACTTATTTTTATACTCTGATCCTGAGGTGGCCTCTCACGAATACTTTCAAGAAGATCTGGGACCCCGGCGGACATTCTGGCTTTTGGTTGGAAAGTTTGAGATGAGGGAGGCTGAGATGTGGCTGAGCTTCACCTAGAACCTCAGAGCAACATTTTCACTTCTAAATCTGTAGGCACACAAGCATAGGCACATTATTCTGTATCAGTAGCTACTGTGCTTAGGAGCTGGTGTTCCAGTTAGCTACTGTGGTGGCTACGCGTCCCTGCCTTACCAGTTGAGGAGCTTGGGGGATAAGGAGTCGTGGGGATGTGAGGTGGAGACAGCCGTTACTGTGGTGATAGGGGAAAGTCTCCGGGTCTGTATGGGGGTTTAAGTGGAAAAAGGGCTGTCGTCTCAGGCCAGGTTGAGGGTGCTGTGAGGCAGACTGGAGGCCAGCTCTTGATGGTGCTAGGGCTTAAAGTTCCCATTACTGCAGTGGGGAGGCCTGGGATTTCCCGGAGATACAAAAATTAGATTGCAATACCAGCGCCTAAGGAGGCTTGCACTCAGTGGCAGCTCTGCTGTTTCGAAGGCACAAGAAATAGCTGGGATGGACGGGCTGAGGGATAGTGCCACCTAAGCCTCTAGCAGGACTGGAGAGGTGGGAGCTGGAGATCTCCTATGAGCAGTGCATGCCTCCTTATTCCCTCCTTTCGCCAGTAATATTGCTCTCTAGGGTTCGTGAGCTGTAGGCGCTGCCTTTGGTGCCCTCTGGGAGAGGTCTGTCCCACTAACTTAACTCACCTGCCAGCTGGTTAACACCTAACTCAATTTGCGCACCCTCTCTCATTTCCTCAGGCTTCACAAGACTGGTGTCCTGAAGGGAGGTGGAGCTAAGAAGAAGTGTATGGCTCTGACCTGAAGCTCTGTTGTCAGCTGTAATCAACTCGCTTGGCGCATACCTCACGGTTACTATTTTGCAGAAGAGCGAGAGGAGGGTTTCCTGGCTGGGAGTTTTTTGCACTCCCAGGGAACAATCCAGCCTCAACTGCCCCCAGGTTTGGGGTCATGAATCCCCAACGGGGATTTCATGTGCTGAGGGTGCCAGACCCAGGTTTGGAGTAAAGGAGTATGTTCCTCTATGATCTTAGTTCTGAACTGGAGGTGGGCAGAGACTCATTACTCCACGCAGGGAGTCAGCCATGATATTTCCTATCTCACGCAAGCCCCTGAGCCTAGAGTAATTCACAGGCTACATTGCCTAGAGTTTTATAGTGAAATATTCCTCAACAAATATAAAATCTACAATCCATTCAGGAAGCTGTTGTGCATTAAAAGTCATTTTTATAAAATGTTTGAAGATGGGTTCAGCTGGGAATTCTCTGGTTCTAGGTTGTGTGATGTCTTTTTTTCTGTATTTACAGAAACATGTAAAAGCCAAGAGTTTATTTCCTCTGTTGTACAGTATCTCATACTGAAATACTCATCAGTTCCAACCTACAAGTCTATGGTGAAACACAAAGACAAATCTGTAACAAAGAGATGGTTAAATGAAATGACCCAAGCTTGGGTTGTATGAAAAACAAATTATATTTCCTGGTTTCATTCTGCCTAAGTAAACAACAATCTTACCCCTAATTGAAGTGCTGGGTGGATTTCCTCCTGATTTCATTCCCTCTCTGCACACACACTTTTTGAACAAGGCTGAGAGGCATGATCTGCTAGAAATTATTAAGTATAGGCAAGTGCCTACAAACATACTTTTAAATTATGGCATTTCTTCTCCATGCTGGTATATTTAAATTCCAGATCAAATTACACCTCTTTCCACTAAGTCATTTCTATGACACCTGTGTCACCAACAGGCCTTTAAAGGCTGAACTCCTCCCTCCACTGCACACTGAAGGTTCTGTCAGGCCTGCAACACAAACCACCTTGCAACTCCTACACCCATTCCTAGGAGGGAGCCTCAAACTTTGCTCCTGGCTATAACCTTCCCGAGGTAAGCACCCTGCCACCACACATCTCTGAACTGATTTTTGAGGGCTTTAGAGTTACTTAGAGAAATACCAGTTTTTTGACATTTTGGCTCCTTACTGATTCCTGCCCCAGGACAGGCCAAGGGCAAGGGGGCTGGTGGAGTTCTCCAGTTTCTGGGTGCTATCAGCTAAGAGTCTAGGCATGATGTGTCTCTGAAAGGGCCCTAAGGGAGAAGAGCAAAGATGTATAATTGGTATTAGCTGCCTTCTGCCCCCCAATTACTGCTCCCAGGAGTAGTCTGAGCACAGTGAATTCCAGATCTTTTAAAGCAGGGCTAGGCTCAGCCACTGTGCTCAGTGAATCCCTGGGTGGAATGCATTTATGGCCATTAGATTGACATCACCATACTGCTTGGAGTGGAGACTAAACAAAGTCCACATCAGAAATTCTGAAAGGATATTGCTTATACCATGTTGGGACTGCCCCTTTGGTCCTCCTTCCTAAAATGCTCAATAACCCTTATGAAAGGACGGACAGACAGAGTGCTCATCTTCCCCCTAGTGACCTCTTTTTCCAACAGTCTCCTTCTCTGGGCCTGAAATCCAAGCGCTAGTTATGCCAGGAAAGCAGTGACCTTAGATAATACCTGATTAAGAAATCGCTGAGAAAGAGAAAGATCTTCAGATGTTACTTCATTTATTACAGAAGGAAAGCAAACAAATGCATGCTTTGTGCTTGAAGGTAGCTGGTAAATGGGAAGTGCACATTGGGTCAGGGATCTTTTTAGACCTGAGAGGAACAAGAAATCCTGACAGATCTGGCAATATCAGCATGGCCTGAAAGCAATAACCAGGACAGAGACTTGCACACAGATGCATCATAAAAAAAATTAAAAACTAAGTAAGAAAATTGGAGACCAAATAAGAATACGCAGAAGGAAAGAGACAGATTGAGCCACACTTTATAATCACATGACCATCTACCTGGGGCATCTTTCATATCTTTTTATTTCTATGCTGTCTGATGCACTCCGTTCCAACTTCAGATCCTAGTTCTGTCTGTCTCTTTGAATTTCACTAAAACTTCCACCTTGGTGAATGTCAAGTAGAGCAGTTTGACACCCATCTTCTTGGCATTTGAGGCACTAACACAAAGGTAAAGATCATGAGTAAGAAAAAGAGAAGAAGGTTCTGGACCATGCTGCACAGTTTGCAAATTGTGAGGATTTTATGGAGAAGCTCAGCCTCCATCTCTTGATAGTAGTGGCAATAACTGAAATGGTGTATAAATTGGCATTGTTCTTTTCTAGCTTTGTGCCTTTTTCTCTCAATCTCACATAACCAGATTCAGGACCATTAAAAACTGTAAACATCTGAAATGAATGAAGAAAAATCTCACATTTTAATTTTCATTAAGTTTCACTCAGTCTTCTTTAGGGTTGGA
>AWHC01068139.1:0-24751 GCA_000465285.1 Eidolon helvum
AGACCTGATCCCTGAGTTGGCACCACCATGTGCCCAGGATCTCCCACCCTCTTGCATGCCTTACCCCTCCCCACACACCCTCCCCTGTTCCCCTAAACTGACACTCACCAGTTTTCCCCCCCTGTCTGTCCCAACAGGGGCTGGAGAATCAGGAAAAAGCACCATTGTGAAGCAGATGAAGTAAGTCCCTGTGGCATTGAGATTTGTACTGTTATTAAGAATAATTTTTTATCATTTGTATTACCTTGCTCACTCCACATTGCTCTACAGGCCCGGTTTTTAATTCGCGTACACACACACACACACCTGGATTTGACTCCCCTCCCCCACACCCTACGTTGGTTCTGGACCCTTCATCCCAACTCCTGGGGTGGGTGTTTTTTGGTGGGGAGGGCCGGGTGGGTAGCGCCTGTAGTTATATGAATGACAGTGTCCGCCATATTGATCAGAACATCACACTATTGGCTTGATTATGATCATTACTCTTGCTGTGCGGTGTTTCGTGTGTCTCGCTGCTTTCATTTCTGTCTCGGTGTGTTTCATTCTGTCTCTTACTCCTCCTCCCTCCACCCCCCACTCCATATCCATAATCCCATTTCCCCTGCTCTTCTCCTGGGGCAGTGATTTTGAACTTGGCTAAAACATGGAGGGGGCCCAGCCCTAGATTCCTGGGGTGGAGGATCAAGTGTCTGCTGTTCATGGATTTGGTGCTGAATTGGAGGTTGTGGTTCTGCCCCCCAAGAAAGAGGGTGAGGGTTAGGGGAAGGGGCATGTGATAGGGGAGGGGATGGGTTTCCAAGTGGATTTGACTGGCACAGCTGTATCCAAGGCTTAGGTGGAAGGGGGATGTTGACTGTGAGGCAGAATGCCTGCCCCTTGCTGCCCCCCTTTCCTCCCCCACTCTCCCAGCATTTGCTGTCCTAACACCGGCAATTTTCGTTCATTCTATAGTCTTTATCAATGTATTTATTTACACTCTGCATAGGCCACGTTCCATGTAATCTGCCCACAATGCGGATTTCAGGCCCCACTTGCCGCCGCCCCCTTCTGCCTCAGATATCAGTTTCCCCTCCTAATTAACTGGGGGTGGATTTGAGTGATGGTTGAAAATTAAAACAAAATGGGATATTCCTTCCCTTCCACACTTTCTCAATAAGAAGCCTCGCCCCTCCTTCCCACTTTCGGGCTTGCTTCTTGCCCCATCCACTTGGCAGTTCCTGGTGAGCCCACAGGCAGCTTGCTTGGGGAGTGGGTGGCCTGTGGGGAAGGGGTGCGCGCCCTCAGGGCTTCCTGGCCCCGCTGCTTCCGTTGACCTGTCAGTTCTCGACGGAGGAGTTCGTTAAGGCCGTTTAGCGAGGATTCCACGTCGCTTTGCTGTGACACCTTCGTGCACACACAGCTCCTAATTAGGGGTTGCTGTGCAGTAAACAAAAATGATTATTTTTCAACTTGACAGAATAGCCGAAGTAATTGCATCCCGTAGGAAAACAGTGGAAAATAAAAACCTCTTTCGTAGAAAGGTGGGTGGGAGAAGACGCATGCTTGCGGTTTCAGAACCAAGATGCAAAAAATTTTGCATGTGTAACAGGCATGACAAGCGGGTTCTAGGCGGCGCCATGATGGTAGGGAGTAGCGACTTGGAGACAATTTCTCCCGTCTGCTTGACATTTTCTTATTTTTGTTCGAGAGCTCCCTTGGGCTTTCTTTGCAGAGGCCCCCTCGGCTCGCCGCACCCCTCTGAGCCACGGATAATTTGGCCTGGGGCTTCTCTGGTGCTTGTGCAACCCAGATGGATGGGGAGGCGGGGCCTGGGGAATCGCTCTTTGCAACAAGGTGCATGTTCCATCTGCCTCGAGCCCTTGCAGGTCGGTAAATGCAAGCAGCCACCTATTCTTCCCAAGGGGAGACGTTTTGAAACTTTAGGAGTCTGTAAACTGCAGTGGCGGGCTCAGAGCCCGGTAGAAGCCCCAGTCACGGGAGCTGGGTGAGGTTTCAGGCGTTGCGAGTGGTGGACAGCGCCCAGCCGAGGCCAGAAAAGTCGATGGGGCTCAGCTCGGCGGCGCTCGGCAAGGCTCGGCGAGGGCTGGGCGCGGGGCTCGGAGCGGCTCGACGCTGTTCGGAATCGAGTCGGGGTTGAGGCGGAGAAAGCCGAGCTGCTTCGGAGGGTGCCGAAGGCATTCGGAAACGTTCAGGGAGGGGGTAGGAGGGAGGTGGGTACGCTAGAGTCTGCAAATTAACTTCGCATCCGCCAAATCAAAGTCCTTACCTGCTTTTCTGGAACATGCCTCATAAATTAGGTTGATTTAATAAGAAGTTTAAAAATATATACCAAGTCCACCAAAAAGTACCTCGCCTTTTTTATTCAAAGAGAGTGGAGCTCTCTGAAGACATAGGTGTGCCATTTTAGAATGAAAATTCCTAATTATGTACTGGGACAGGAAATCTTAAATGAAGGCTGTATGTGGACTTAAATGTAGACTTTACCAAGAAAGTAAGTCTTGTGTGTCTCATCTTTGTTTACACTAAAGAAGGAAAAAAAATCACACCAAGTTTTTGATGTTTGAGATGGTTAAATCTGATATCTGAGCAGTACTTCTCTTTTCCCTGCATTCCTCCCTTTTCTCGTTCCCACAGGACACATTTTTGGAGAGAAATGTCAGACAAAACTGAGATTTTGTAGGTAAAACTTAATTTTTTTTAAAAGAACTACACCAACTCTATTTAGGTAATAGGCTAGGTTTTTGGAAAGGTCAGTCAAAGAGATTTCTGGCTCATGTAAATTTGCTACAGGGGACCCTGGCGTCCTGTCCTCCTGAAACATTCATGAATGGCAGCTTTTTCTGTAAGTCCTCCAGCTTGGCTTGAAATAAATCAGATCAGGGCCTTGTGCCAACCTGAATGCAGGACTTGTTTTATTAACCACAAGATGTGGGATTGGTGTCACTGTATCCTAGTGACAAATTCTTTTGAGTCCTCCCTTGCAGAAATGATTTTTCTGATCGCCACTTGGCTGAGAGTTACTTGAGTCAGAAGAACTGTACAATGGGTGGGGCCAGGCCTGAAAATCTGGGTGGCATTTACAGAAAGCAATTTAAGACTTGCCTGTGCAGTGTAATTGGTGACCAACCTCTCAGCCCATACAGATGAGCTGATTATAGGCTGCTATTTTATTTCACCTGGGCAGATGAAATTAGAGTTCTCCGTGGGCGATGCCCTATGAGAACTTGATGATTTCCTAATGGGGACTGGGGTTTTATAGCTCGGCCTATTGGGTTGAGAAGAAGAATATTGATATTTAGCCATCTTCAGACCCTTTATAATCAGCAATTCAGAAAATCAGAGTCATCCCATTCAGCCTATATTGTCATCTATGTTGTAGCATGCTGATTAGAAGAAGGAATAGGCTTCCATTAGTAATTGAAGTTATATGATAAAGGACTGGCTGGCAGATACTGCTTAAAACAAAGTGTTAACACCTACATCAGCCTAGGAACTTTGGAGGGAGACTGACTTTGGAAATTCTTTTGCTTGATATATGTTGTAATAGGAAACTTGCATCCGCTTAAGAGATGTCATAAATTAGACTCACTTTAAAAGACTAATTCTTAATACTTTATTAAAATTTTCATTTGAACATAGCTTTCTGAGTTTTTTTTTTTTAATTGTAAATGTGATTGTAAACTAGTGTTTGGGAGCTCTGTGTCAGATAATCCAAAACATTTTAGTACTGAGAAATAGACAGTGATCATTGAGACAGCACAGATATAATTTCACACGTACCATGAGTAATCAGTGTCTTTTTTTAATATGTGGCATTTTAAATAATTTTGCTTATTAGGAGGTTGTAGCCTCACCTGTGATACAGCTTCACCATTTTTGCAATCAGTAGGACTCTTTTAGTTATTCAGACTTACCAATATTTTAAAAGGAAGAGTTAATTTTATTTAACTACCAAAACCTTTACAAAGAAATCTCTTAAAGAATTATATTTTATGAAGTATAGAATCAACAGAATATCACTTTAAGTGACTTCCTGTTCTGAACAAATAGTAACAACTGCTTGGCCGTCTACCTGATGAAAATGTAAAACGAACTGTGGAGTTGCTATGGGCACCAGAGTTTGTCCTCATTTGAGGTGTTGAGCATTTTGTGATGTCGCATCTGGGCTATCTGTCTCTGGAGCATTAAGTGGATTTTTAGGAAGATAGAGAGCTCGAAGGTGGCCGTGAGGCACAGCTGCTAGATGGTATGCTTTACATAAATAGACACAGTAAAATGGAGCACTTTGAATGTGCGTTCATTCCCAAGGTGCCTGCTCAGGGCCACTGTAAAATAGATTTGAGGATTTGCCTGATGCAGACGTCATGCTTATACAGATATCCCAGCCCTTACAGTGGGACATGATTCCAAGGACAGACCCCACCCTGTCAGGGAAGGCAGTCTTAAGACATCATCTGCTGCCAGAAGCTGGTGGTTTCCTCCTACCAGCTCACCGTGGTGTTGTGATTAGGGTGTCTGCTGTTTGGCTGGGGTTCAAGGCAAGCCTGTGTTCATTCAGCACACCATTGTTCAGCACCTACTGAATAGTAGGCCTGAGTGGAGGTGAATGGCAGCTTGCAGCCATTACTTCGTAAAAGTGAAGCCATCCTAACAGGCATTTTCTGCACATCCCCAAAGGGTCCCATGTTGAGGCAGCGCCCCGCTGAGAGCTACTCTTCTAGATCTGTGCACTTGTTATTTCTGCAGTCATCCCCTTGGCTGCTGTGCTTCCTTCCCTTCCTCCTGTCTCCATGTTTATTCAAATGAATGCACCTTGCTCTCTGGAGACAGCGTGAGCGCGAACAGAATGTCAGATCAAGTAGCAGATGAGTTCTCCTTTGCTGATGGATGGTGCTCTCTCCCTCCTTACTGTTCACTGAGCTGTAAATACCAGCAGACCTTCCTGCCAGAAGAGTAACAAACAGTCCACCTGATCTCCTCAGGAATCAGCTATAGAAGTCTTGAGCCTCTGTTACCTGTTGGATTCTAAAATAGAACCTGCCTGCTTGTTGAAAGCGTTGTTGCTGATTAGATTAAATGGATGAGGCTTCATGGGGGATCGACAGAATCCAGAATTTCTCTTCTCTCTGTGTGTGGGGATAGATTGTATTTACAGTGCCCAGAATCAGAGTACTGTCTTGTTTCTTTAGCACTTGGAACTCCCCAGATTAGGTTGTGCTTCTTTGCATACCACATCTACTAGAGATAGGACAGGCTCGCTCGTGTTTTTCAGCTGCTCACAGAGTACCCTATCCCTGATAACACTCAGATTTAATATGAGCAGAATAAGGTCCAATTTTTCTGACATGTGCTCAGTCCATCTGGATGCAGGGGCTGGGCTCCCTGTCTCCCAGGGTGTTTCCAGTCTCTCATTTCTTTTGAAGCCAGACAGACCATTATCACAAGAGCACATCTTGAGCTGAAAGACAATAGACAGGCTGGTGAAGGGATGATTTCAAACTGAGAAAACATATTGGAAGGGTTTAGCCCCAAATTTGACACTAGCAGAGAACAACTTTTGATTTTGAAAAAAGAAAAATAAATGTATGTATGTGTGTGTACACACATGCTACATGGATTTTAAAATAGCAGATGCTATGAGACGGGCACTTCGCCTCACTTTCTTACTGATTGCATCATCATAAAAAAAAAAAAAGGTGTTCACATGAACTCCATTCTAAGGATTTGTTTGAGTTTGTATCACATTCTTATTTTATTCTGGGCTTCCCATTCATCCACAATAGTGATTAGAAAGAAGCCATCCAACACATCAGTCATCCACATAGAGGGGGAGGAGAGGAAGGAATAGTGACCTGTTACCAGTTCAAAGAAATAGGTAGTTTCTTGGTTAGTAAAGCAGTTTAGCACCCTTTAAAATTGAGAAGTGATTAGGAGCACGTACTCTGTAACCAGGCTGCCCGGCTGTAAATCTTGGCTCCACTACTAACTAGATGTATGACCTTAAACATGTGATTTAACTTTTGTGCCTCAGTTTCTTTGCCTGTAAAATGGGGCCGATAATAAAAATAACTACCTAATAGAGTGTTGTGAGCATTAAATGATATAAAAAATGACTTTAAAATGCCTAGAAATGATTATACAAATGTCAGCTCTAGGTTTTATTCCTTTGATTGAAGGGCAGGTGTTCTCTTGTCAAGTATGTGGGACTCAGCTGTCCTGAGAGCCAGGAGGGGGGTGCTGTGGTTCATGCTCAGGGCCTCTTCCCCTTGTCTGCTCTGCAGCACCAGTTACATAACAAACTGTGTTGTCATAACTGATGTGACATTTTTGATGGCGCAGCTGCTTCAGCCCAAGAGACTGGAGTGATATTACAAAGAGTGGGAGAGAGCACTGGACCTGGAGTCAAGACAAGTGGCTCTGCCCCTCCTCTCTGGGGGGTTCCAGTTCCTAAAAAGTTGGACCAGGGGCACCCCCAGGCTCCTTTCCTCTTCTAAGTGGTCTATGAAGTTGGGAAGCACCTTCATTTTCTGGGTCTTGAGGTCTCTGATGTGAGGCTCTCAATGTAAAAGCATCAATTATGGTTCCATCCTGCGTGGGTGGGGGGGAACCCAGGAAAGCTCTTTTAAGGCCAAAATAACTGTAGAACAGCAGCCTCGACCACAAAGCTTTGTCAGCCAGGAAAGTCACAGTCTTGAGAGACATTTCAAGAAAACCACCTCTAGCCTAACTTTTCATACAGACGGGGTTGTCAAACCAGAGAGGAGGACCTAAAAGTATCCGTCAGTAAGAAACACAATGGTTCTGGGAGGAAAGCCCCAATGACGTGTTAGAAGAAGTAGTTCGTCTGTGACTTTCCGAAGGCTCAGAAATGGAGGGGTCCCGGCTTCCATCAGGGGTGGCTGCACGTGAAGCACCTTGCCTGGGTTCAGGGGCGCAAGACCCAGGGACTTGGGAGATTGCAGACCAATAAAAGGGGAGGACCAGGAGGACTGCATTTCAATTTCGACTCACTCCGTAATCTGACTTTGGGCAGGTCATTTCGTCCCCAATTTATCTCCTAATGAAGATATGGGCTTTCACCATAGACTATCTCGGGCCTCTTTCAAGTTTCTAGCTTTAAGACACAGTAAAAGCAAAGAGAAACCTAGAAGCTGAAACGCAGGGGGGATCGTGGGAGTATTTACCGCCCACAGCTTTTATCTGCTGAGCCATCTTTAGTTTTAATTTTCTTTACAGAGAAGAGGAAAAACATTGTGCTTTTCATAGCAGCAAAAAAATTAAAGTAAAATAAAATCCTTCAAGGCTAATAGTCAGTGCCCCAAATTTGTCCCCCTACTCACTTGATTTCTCAACGAAGAATGGAGAAAAAAGAAAGGCGGATAATATATAAGGCTAGGAATCCATGGTACCCTGGATTCTCTGCCTAAGTCTTAGCCAAAGAGTAAGTCTTCTGTGAGAAATTGTTACTTATGGGGACAGCTTCCTCAAGCAGTAAAAACTCAGGGTCACCTGCCTCCAGAGTCTCAGAACATGTGATAAATTAATTAGGTGTTTATGTGTCTGTCTCCCCTGCTAGTCTGGATGCCCCCTGCCTACCAGGGCTCTCCAAAGCTGGAGTGGTAACTTATTTTTCCTCATAATACAGCACTGAGCCCAATGTCTGGCACAAAGTAGGTGCTTAATAAATGATAGTTGAAATGAGGTGCACCGGGAATGCAAACTCATGTCTACATAAGCCAGAATAATAATATTGAAAGCCTTTAATGATGATAGGCCACGGTCTTCATTTTCAATCCAATCCATTATCCTCATTTGTTTTTTCACACCAACCTATGAAGAAATATAGTCATCAACTCCATCTTACAGATGAGAAAGGGAGGCTCAGAGAAGTTAGGTGGCTAGCTCAAGGCCACACAGCTTAGTAAGTGACAGCAATGCATTCAGACCATGATTTATCTAATTACAAAACCTATGTCTTTTCCATTCTAACTTCACATAGTTCTCAATGAACCACCACCATTGTAGGCGACAGAGAGCTAGCAGGCGGGAAACCAGGACCCATCAGCAAATGGGATGGTACTAGCTTTGGTCGGTAGCTGACAATAACAAGTGTTCGATTGGTGCAGGGTTCCTTCTGGAAGTGAAGGTGATGGTTATCACCGTGTATCACATGGATTCTGACACCATTGTTGCCTAACCACCATCTGGACTGCTCCTGAAATCATTCCACTCCTGCCTCAGAGGTGCGGGCCATTTCATTTGTAGGTGGCAACAGAGAGAAGCTATCACTGAAGTCTCTGGCTTTGGTGGAAGCAGGTGGCTTGGAGAAGACTTGAGAAAGACAGGATTGTATGATATCCATCCATCCATCTGTCGATCCTTCAATTTGTCTGTCCATCCATAAGCATTTTTTGAATCCCTACTGTATACGAGGTATACACATGGTGTCGTGGAGGTAGAGAGGAAGGTCTCAGCCCCTGCCCTTGAATTCAGCCTAATGAAAGCTATGGGTAAAAGACACTCCCCCTTCAGGGCGGGAAGCTGTGGGAGAACAGAGGATGCCTTTTCTAGACAGGAAGTTCAGGGAGGTCAACCAAGAGAAAATGACATGTGGGCTGAGTCTTAAAAATGAGTTGTAGTTAGCCAGGTAAAAAGAAGGAATGCCAGGAAGAGGGACCAACATATGTAAAAGCACTAAGATATAGCACCACATGGAACATGCCAGGAATGTAAAATAAGTTGGTTTGATTAGAGCAAAATATGTAAACAGGGTTCCAAGAGATGAAGGGTAAAAGCTGAGACAGATCAGGTAATGAAGGGCCTCAACTATTGTGCTAGTTACTTTGGATTTTATTCCGAACATAATGAGATGTTACTGGAAAGTTTTAAGGAAATGGGTATTAGGATCAGTTTGCACTTTAGAAAGGTCACCTATGTGGACTGGACCAGGGAGTCTGGCCCGGAGGTTAGAGACCAGATGTCAAGTTATTTCTGTGATCCAGGTGGGAAGAGGTTAAGAACTAAATTAAAGCAGTGGTAGTGGAGTAGAAAAAAAGGAACAGATTTGAGAGAGATTTGGGCAGTGGAATAATTGAACTTAATTGTTGATAAATTGGAAGGACATTGAGGAGGAACTAAATTATCAAGGATGTCGACAAGAATGAGTGCAGGATTCCTGGTCCAGGCCACTGGTGGGATGGTAGTGCCATTCCCTGAGATTAAAAAAAAAAAAATGAAGGGACAGAAGGGAAGACTTGGGGCGAAAAACAATGACTTAGTTTGATCACGCTGATGATTCTTGGGGATCATCCAAGTGCAGATTCTTGGCAGGCAGTGGGTATATGTGGACTAGGAGACAGGGCACACCTGGGGCGAAGGGTCGGTTGAAATTCTGTAGTACTTGTGGGCATCGAGAGCCATGGAGGTTGGTAACCGCAGCAGGATGAGTGAGAAGGGGGGATGAGGCAGAGGATGCATCCCCCACCACACACACACACACACCCCAGCTCCAGGCAATGACAATCTGTGATGAAGAAAAGCCTGTGAGGGAAACAGAGGGAGCGATCTGAGAGCTGGAAAGGAAACCCAGAGTAGAGCAGCACTGTGAAAGCTGAGGAAGGAGAGAATCTCAGGAAGGCAAAGAAGCAGTGAGTTGAGTCAGATACTGCAGTAGTCAAAGGAGGTGAAGACCATCAGGTGTCCACTGGGTCTGGAAAGTTGTTAGTGGCTTTGGCAAGAGCCGTTCTCCATGGCAGTAGGAGCTGAGCAGTGAGTGATACTGAGGAGATTGAGGCCGCGAATGGAGACTCCTATAAAAGAAACCTGGGATGTAGAAGAAAGGGGAGCAGGAGAGGGAGGGAGAAGGGGATCTGGGGTTCAGATCCCCTGTTTATTGTTCATTGGGCTGTCATGGAGGGACTGGGATCCATGGAGAAGCTGTAAAGGAAGAGCCCAGGTAGAGGAAGACGTTGCAGGTACAGGGAAGAGCAAGTGGCAGAGGGAGCAGAGCCCCGCAGGGCGGGCGGAGAGCCATGCGGACGCGGATGGTGGCGTGATCGGACCTGAATGTGCCTCTCCTTCCCCGAGACTGCCTGCGGGGCAGGAAGGATGTGGAGGGTGTAGAGAAATTTGGGGGTGAGATGGTGGGGACAAGAAGTCGAAGGAGTTCCTGCCTCATCATTTATTTTTCTCTGCGAAGTGGGAAGAATTAAAAAGCAGCTGTGCTTATTTACTGGCACACCAAACACTAGTAATCTTTATTCTATTCAAACTACTCATTTATTCATTTACTCTGCATTTGTCTAGCACCTGTTATGCGCAAGGCGCTGTTCTAGGTGCTTAAGGATCCGGTGGTGAGCAAGTCAAGTCCCAGGGGAATCAGGCAATGACTTTGTTAACAAGTAATTAGACGCAGTAATTATAGATTGTGAACAGTTCCTGGGGTCACACCTAGGGTGAGGCCCTGTGCTGATCACACTGAGGAATCCAGTCCCTGCCCTCAGAGAGTTGAGCCAGTTGGAGGAGACAAGTCAGTGGCAGAGTGCACAGAAGAGGCAGCCGTGGCCTCTGATTTGCATGAGGCAGCTAGGTGGAGAAATATTCCAGACTGTTCTCTTGGGGCCGCCGGTCACTGCCCCCTGCCACTTAGAGATAGAACTAGGGCGACTCAGGTCTTGCCGTTCTTCACAGTAGCCCATTGTCCTGGCCACAGCGATGTGCCCAGGGAAGGTCTGTGACTTACACCGGGCCAGGCAGTCCTTCTCTGGAATTTTATAGTTATTATGAGAAGACAGTCTTCATCCGGGATCCCAGCAAGGTCCTCGTGGGGCTGGAATGATGACAACCTGGAGCTGCCTCTGGCCATGTTCCACCTCTCTGGTGCTCTGTGCAGGGAGAAGGCTTGCTTATCATGAGAGAGACTGGGACTCTGAGAGGTGGGGAGACGGGGGAGGAGGAGAGCGGGGGAGAGAGGGAAGGAGAGAGAGAGGAGAGGGGAAGGGGAAGCCAGAGGGACATCTGATGATATTATTGTAATCTCTGAAGCTGGCTCTATAGACTAGACAGTCACGTGAACCAATAAATCTCTTCTTTTATGTAAACTAATTTGAGCTGGAATTCTCTCCTCTACAACCAGAATCATCCCGATGAGAAGGGTAAGCCCTTCCACAAAGAAGCAGCAGTACGAGCTGGAGCACAAAAGCAGGGCACAAACACGCAGGCAGCATCGGGGAGCAGTGGGCAGGCTTCTGTAGCACAGCCGGGGGGTCCTGGGACTATGAGAAGCGGTAGGAAGAGTGGGCCTAGACTGTGGGGTTCCCTGGTCATTTTGCCTAGGGGGATATAGTTTGAGAACTTGGAGAAGGGAGACCAGAGAAAAGGCTTAGGAACAGAGAGAGATTTTTTTTTTTTTTTTTGGTCTAAACTAGGAAATTGGTAGGAAAGTCAATAGGAGTTGGGTGGAGGAGAGATGCAAGAGATGAGGCCTCATGTCCAGCTGAACCTGGGGAGAAGAGAGGAGATCGGGAAAGTCCTCCCCGTTTTAAACCTGAGTGATGGAGTTGTGTCATCCAGTTAGGAAACAAGGAACATGCAGGGAGGCAGCAGAAGGAAGGTGGCAAGTCAGACCACGAGCACAAATTCAGGTCCTTGCAGGGTTTTCAGGGAGTCGGTGGTTTTCTCAGGAAGCCTTTCTGGTGTTTAGCAGAGGGGTCAAGGCTGGAAGAATAGGGCTCGCCTGCCCTGCGTGGTAGAGCCTTGAGGGTGGGTGCAGTGACCTTAGGGTGAGTGTGCAGATGGAGAGAAGGGGAACCCAGGGAAGGAGTCCCCCATTGTGGAGGTGAGCAGGGGGGGCCTGCCTTTGGTAGACTTATAGGCAACTCCAACTGGGGAGAAATGTGCTTTTCAGGAGGTTGTGTGTGGCAACCAGGGTTCTCTGCCACAGTGTTGCCACGTTCGACGAGGAAAGGCCATAGTGTTTGGTGGTTGAGGCTGTCACTGGTCTTTGAAAGAGAAGCTGCAGTGGAGAGAAACAGAAGCCAAACTCAAGGAAATTTTAGGGCAGAGATAAGGCTTGCCTAGGAGTAAAGAATCCTGAGTTCTATCCCAGCTCTGTCCCCTTAGCTTGGTAGCCCCAGGCAAGTCGATTAACTTCTTCAGGACTTAATATCTTTACATAAAATTTGGGACTGCACCAAATGATCTATAAATTTCTGCTCAAGTCTTGAGGTCATAATTTAAATCTTGCCGTCCAGCAAAACAGATGTTCTCATAGCGAAGGAATTCCCTACCTTCTCCCTTAGTCACCCCCAACCGCGACAATAAATTATAACAGAATTAAGCTTTCGGAAACCTAGTGCTAATTGAGGAAGAAAACTGGGCCATCAGCTCAGGGAACTGTGGACACCAGCGCGTGTCGCTTCCACGCGTACTCTCCACGGAGAGCGTGGAGCCCTGCGGGGTAGGAGCTTGTCTCGTCGTGCGGTCAGGCTTTCCAGGACCAGGACCGTGTGCTGCTCCTCGGCGGGGAAGGGTGCCGAAGATGGTTCCAGAGCCCAGAGACGGAGCAGCCCCAGCCACCTGGAGGCGCTCCAGCCAGGGCGGGCGGAGAAGAGCTGGAGGGGTCCCGCCTCGGGAGAGCAGCAAGCCTGAGGGCCCCAGAGGGCGAGGGCGAGGGCACTGGCTCTGTCTCCGGCCGGGGCCCCATCACTGCGGGACTTCAGAGAAGGGCTGGTGGAATGGCAGCGGGGAGACCCGCCTCTTGGGTTATGACCCTTCCTCCCACCCTTTCTCGTCCGCACGTGCAACATAAGTTCGGTTTCTTTTTGAATCCTTAGTTTCAACCATGTGGACCTCCCAATTTCCTAACTTACTTGGCACCTGTTTGTTCGTTCTGTGAACACCCACGGAAGGCCACCTCTGTGTTGGCGCTTTCTGAGTTTCTCGGAGTAGAGCCCTTCACGGGACCGACATACTCTCTGCCCTCAAGAAGGGAGGTTGACAGTATGCAAGTAAATGAATAAGCAAGGTCGTTTCACATCGTGATGTGTTCTAACTGAGGAAAGTGGGCTTGAACAGTGGAGAGAGGTTAGGGGAGATGAGGGATAAGACAGCAGGAAAGGAAGGGTGTGAGGAAGCTGGAATCACAGATGCAAGGGCCCTGAGGCAGACATGATCAAAAAGAAGGCCAAGGAGGCTGGATCAAAGGGGAGGAAAAGTGATGTAAAATTGGATTAAAGAGGCAGGGGAGGAGCCACCGTGCCAGGCCCGATGGCCGTGGAGAGGCAGTTGGTTTTCATTCGGAATGCGGCGGGGAACGGTTGAAACGCTGGACAACTTGACCTGTCTCATATTTTAAAAAGACCCCTCTGCATTCTGGAAAAAGCAAAACCGTAGGGACAGAAGTCACATCAGTGGTTTCTAAGGCGAGTAGGAGATAGATGGACCACCGAGGGGCACTTACGGAACTTTAGGAGATGATAGAAATATTCTCTCTCTTAATCGTAGCGGTGGTTACACAACTGTTTATGTTTGTCAGAACTCTTCAAACTGTATGCCACTGTGTGGAAGATGGACGACAAGCAGTAGGCATGGAAATGAGACCATCTCATAGTCCACGCAGTACGTCCACTCACTGC
Organism: Eidolon helvum; assembly: GCA_000465285.1. Lineage (NCBI taxonomy): Eukaryota > Metazoa > Chordata > Mammalia > Chiroptera > Pteropodidae > Eidolon > Eidolon helvum. The sequence continues at coordinate 13,635 of AWHC01068139.1, forward strand.
TGGTCTTGCGGTGTAGCCCGTGTTATGTGCCATTCCTGGCGGCTTCCTTCAGTCCGTTTATTGATGTGTGTTCCTAGTTTTCCTATTTACATAGCTTTCCTTTACAACTGGTGTGAAAGCTCGATGTGGGTAGAAACCATCTGCGCTTTTGTGTGGGCCCCTGGTAGATGCTTATTACATATTTTTCCTTACATTCGAGTGGTGCTTCCAAGTTCACAAGCTGCTTGTACATTCATTATCACCTTTGAGCCCTACAGCAACCTCGTTAGGCTGCCCCGACTGTACCACATCCCCACCTTGTAGATGAAGAAACACGAAAATAAGTCAGTGCCCCAATGTCAGAGAAGCATGAATGTTGGAGAGTTTGGCTTTGCTGTTTTTTGGTTATCAGTGTGACTTGGCGGAAATGATTTAATCTCGATGAACCTCAGTTTCCTAATCAATAAAAAGGGATTAAAAAATAAACACATTGCACATACACTGTGAGGATTAAATGAGGTAACACAGCCAAAAGCGCTTAGCGCATAGTTGAAATTTATTCGATGGTAGTAGCTATTTGTGTCATTTTTACTGTCAGATAAAAGCTGCATTCAGAGTGATGTAGCCAGTTAGCACGTGACAAACTAGATTCCAGTTTTTCTGACTCCTGGCGTGTCTCTCCTTTCGTCACACCACTCTGTCCATTCTTCTTGGTTGTCAGTTGATTGATTCAGTGCTAATTACTTTTTACCAGCTCAGGTCCTTCGGTGCAGTCATTGACCACTGACTAACTCAGCAAAGTCACCAGTCGACACAGGCGACAGTGGTGAGCCAAGACAGGCTCCATCTCTGCCCTCGAGGGTGGAGATGCCCTGCGCTTCATAAGCGTGACAGCTCACTGAGAGGCGAATGGGGGATGCCGAGGGAGTTCCCGTCTCAGTTTGGACTCTGGGAAAGCTGCTGGAGGAGGCAACATTGAAACGGTCTTTTTTAATAGAAAAGCATTTGGAGGGGGGCCTAGATCTACATACATGCAAAATGCGCATTGGTCTTACATGTTTAACAGGTACTTTAAAAGCGAGCCCTCATATCATCATCACTAGGTAAAAAACTGGGATATTGCTTGTACTCAAGAAGGTCCCTCCCTTACTGCCCTCTACCTTGACTTTTATGCTGTTTCCTTGCTTTTCTGTAGACTTTAGCACCTGTGTATGCATCATCTTACGTAGTGCGGTCTACCTGGTTTTGGAATCATACTCTTATGCATTAAGTCTTATATCCTCCTTCAACACTGTGTTTGTAATATTCATCCAAGTTGTATATAGCTGTAGTTTATTCATTTTCATTGGTATATAGTATTCTAGAGCATTCATCTTATGAATATTTATAATTTTCTATGTAGCATTCACAGATATTTATAAATTTTCAAGAATGTGCTATATATTATTAATTTTATTGATGTATACCTTCCATCGTTACGTACCAGCTATGACTATACTGTAATTTATCCATTCTACTGTTAGTGTGCCTTTGGGTTATTTTGAGTTCCAGATGATTATGAAGGATGCTGCTATGAATAACCGTATAGATACATATCCTGAGGCATATGCATTTGTGAAGTGTTCTTTAAAGTAGAATTGCTGGGAATCTTCAACTGTATTAGATAATGCCACATTGTTTTCCAAAGTGATTATTCCATTTTACACTTGCAGTAGCACAGAGAATTTCTATTCCAAATCTTGCCAAGACTTGGTGTTGTCGAACTGTTTAATTTTTGCCAAACTGATAGGTAATTAGTAGTATCTTGTCGTAGTTTTACTTTACCTAGCCTAGGTTACTGATGAGGTGAACAACTTTTGATATGTTTACTGGATGTTGGATTTCCTCTTTTGTGAAGCACCTCTACTCTTGGCACTTTTTTTTTAAGTTTTAATTTTCTCATTAATTTGTAAGTTCTTCATTGTTCTGGATACTCATTTCTTTTTCCAGTTTTATTCATTACAAATATTAGCTGCCATTCTCTGGCTTGTCTTTTCCATTGTTAATAGTGTACTGTGATAAAAAGATGTTTTTATTTTAACATAATCAGATTTTTCAGTCTTCCCTTTTAGGTTAGTGTTTTCTCGGTGTGTCCTATTTAAGAAATCTTTCTTTATCTTGAGGTGGCAAAAGCTATTCTTTTTTTCCCTCTTCAAAAAGCTTTGAAGCTTTTTGTTTGTTTGTTTCATATTTTGGTGTTTAATTCACCGATGATTGATTCTTATATATGGTGTAAGATAGGGTTCTGATTTCATTTTTTTCCCTTAAAGAATACCCATTTGTCCCAGCTCTGCTTGTTGAAAAGGCCATTTTTGCAGTCACTTCTGTAGAGTCATCTCTGTCATAAGTCAAGTGTTTATATATTCAGGGGCCTGTTTCTTGGCTCTCCGTTCCATTTCGTTGGTCTCTTTATTTCTGCGTCAGTGTCACACTATCCTTATTACTATAGCTTTAGAACTTGATTTAGCAAATTCCTCCACATTGATCATCTTCATGAGTGTTTTGGCTGTCTTCAGTCCTTTGTGTTTGCATGTAAATGGTAGAATCAGTTTATGTCACACACACAGAATCAGTTTATGTCACAAACACACACACACACACACACACACACACACACACACACACACACCTGTTGGGATTTTGGTTCTTATTTCTTTGGATCCACTAATCTGTTTGGGTAGAATTGACATCTTTAAATCTTGAGTCTTCTTGATCTATGAGCATGCTATGTTCCACCATTTATTTAACATAACTTCCTTAAAAATATTTATAATTTTCTCCAGACAGGTTTTATATATTTTTTGTTAGGTTTATTGCTAGATACTTGATATTTACAATGATCTTGTAATTGCTTGTTGTAGATTGCGTTTTGTATCTGTTGCTGGTATATTGAAATACAATTGATTTTCTGTATGTTGACTTTGTGTTCGTCAACCTTACTTAATTTTTGTAGAAAGTCTAATGGTTAATCTGTAGATTGTGAGGCCCAGAGAAGGGAGTGACCAGTCTGGGCTCCCATGGCTAGCTAGTAAAGGAGCAAGAATGAGTGTGGTCTCATTTCTCCTTAAGTTCCCAAGGGAGAATATTCATTCAGGAAGGGTTGGGGAAAGCCATTTGAGGAGAAGACAATGATTTTTATTGAACATCAGTTATTTAAGATGCTTAATATTCGGCCGGCCTAACTCATGATCAAGTTATTGGTTATCCCCATTTTATAAGTGAAGAGAGTGAGATTCAGAGAAGTTTTCCAAAATGCTTGTTTAGGGTCATCACCAAGAGGACAGTCTAGAGTTTGCCTGTCTCATTACTCATATTACCAGTGGGCATACCTGCTGCAGTCCGTGTAGACACCCACAGAACTCTGTGGGCCTCTTACCCTCCACCATGCTGTCTCCCAGGGCCTCACCCCTGCGCAGGTCTGGGGCTGCCGCTAGCAAGCTGTACTCGCATCCTCAGACTTCACACAGGCCTGCTTATTGTCAGCCCTTGGGTTAAGTTTCTACCCAAAGTTCGGAGATCAGTTTCCACCCCTGCCCCCTACACAGTTCCCTCCTAGCTGAGAAAATTCGTTCACAACTTGTTGGGTTTCCAGGAGCCAAATCAGGAGTTGGCCTTGGGCATCTTGTCTCAGTCCTGACTTGAAAATATCGTCTGGATTTTATGAGCCCGCTTTGTTATGCAGCAGACTGGAGAGGATTTATGGGTGCCGTCCTTCCCGGCACCCCTTCCCCCAGTCTTGCTGAGCGTCAGGAGCTGCCTGCAGGCAAGGAGGAGGTTTGCCGTTGCCGGCTGTGCAGAGGAATTGTGAAGTGGTCTGTTTGTGAACACAGCCCAGCAGTCTCTATTCACCATGACAGCTTCCTACTCTGGAACACACGGCCCTTCACGGGGTGACTGTAAATTATGCAACTCTGCAGCTAAACAGTGAGGAATAATGGCAAAAAGAAGAGACAGACTGTGGATGGCAGCCTGGGTCTGAAATATGAGTGTGCAGACTTAGGCTGCGTGGCGATTAATGGGAGGAAGGTCTTTAGCAATTGAGAAAGCCAGGAGGTCCTGCCGCAGGGCTACTTGTGAGAGTGGGTTTTACTTTTTTAAAAATGTAAATGTTCTTTCCAAACCTTGTTTACCAATTCTAGGAGAGTTTTAGAAACTAGGAGGAACATTTACAAAAGAAAGTAGTCACATGGTATTACCAAAAGTAACTGAATGCCCTATAAAGTATTTAACCTTTGTCTTGATGGCCCCAAGTCATCATTTCCGTTTATTGCTTTGTGCTAACAATCAATAGTGCCACTTACGGCAGTTGTCCCCGCTGCCTTCCCCACCATGTCCTGGAATGCAGTTAATTCTGCTTTGATATGCTTTGTATAATTTTCCTTTCTCTTCGCTTGCTGTTATTTGTCAGGTCTTGCTGCTTGTGGTGTTCCTACCTCGAGTGTTACTCTCCTTCTCTTGTTCTACTCTGAATCTGCAGGGGCCTGGAAAACTGAGAGACTGGGTTTGTCAAAACAGAGTGCAGGGTAGGAGTAAACAGGACATGAGTGAGGACCTGAAGAACTCTTCCGCGGCTAGAGTGTTTGTGCTTTAGGGCCTGGACCTTTCTGTATCTGCCTACTTCTGACACAGGATTAAGAATGTAAAAATGAGTTGACAGCTGTGAAACCCTCTACACATGTCAGTGACGGTGACAAGGTGCTATTGTTGTGCAATCTGGTGCCCAGGGTTCTTCATTGTCTTTCATGGCTCCTGGCAGGGTTTCAGGTCGCAGAAATTGTTGGACAAGCAGCTCCTGGACAAGAGTAATGTACTGTCATTTGTTACAGAAGATGCCAGGCTGGCTTTAGCAGCAAGGAGGCGAGTATGAAGAATCTCTGGAGCAGAAGTGCTCTTGCTGGGCCCTTTCTGTAAAACGACATGGGCACACACGGGTATGACACGGGGTGAGGCCGTGCGATGGGCAGGGACGTCCCCAGGAACCACCCTCACTGGTGGACACCTTGGGTATCTGGTCACTTGCATGAGAACTTAAGGTCACTCAGCTAAGCCAGGCCAGACCCAGTTGCTGCTTTTTGGTCAAGATCCACATTCGTTCTCTTAGGGAAGAAAGAATATGAACTTGGCTGTTTTCAGGTGTCTGTAGCCCTCTCACTAAAGTGTTTGAAACCATTTGGATAAAATGCTTTCTACCAACATTATCGTTCATTCACTTTTTTCACTCTGCAGATATTTGAATGCAGCACTGTTTTAAGTGTTAAAACTGAGCAAATCACTGTCTCATGGAGCATTCTTACATTCTAGTTGGGGGAGGCAAGCAATAAACAAACAAGTAAAATATAAAGTGTTTCCTTGGATGATGAATGCTAAGGGGGAAGAATAAAGCAAGGAAGGGGGTCAGGAGTGGGGAGGGGATGCGACAGTTTTAGAAGTGGTCAGAGAAGGCCACGTGGAGACGACATCTGAGCACACTTGATGGAGGAGGGAGAGCCAGTTACGTGCAGTGGAGCAGAGTGTTCTAGGCAGAGAGAAGAGAAAGTGTGAAGACTCGAGTCAGGAGTGTGCCCCGTGTGTGTGTGTGTGTGTGAGGAACCACAAGGAGGTCCATGTAGCTAGTCAAAAATGAAGTAGGAAAACAGGCACCCCTGTGGGGTCCACGGTTATTTGGAGGGTGCCCTCACTTAAAGGTGGGGTCAGGAAGAAAGCGCCATCACAAATCTGCATAAACCTGTGGCTTGTGAGCATGTGGACTCTTATTCACCTGCAAGGCCAGCTGCTTGGGGTAAGGGGGCAAGGGCGGCCTCTGCATGTGTATGTGTGTCATGTGTGTACATGTGTCCTGACAGAGTAGGGGCATGGGAGGGCAGGAGCCCTGCCAGGAAGGAAGTGATTGACTCCACATGGTCTAGGACCGATCATTTCTGGCTAATCTTTAGGAGACGAGGGCCTGGAGAGTATGGGCGCCCGGTGCTGCTGGTCTCCTAGTGGAGGCGGCTGTCATCATTGGCCTTGGCTCTGCCTCCTGCTCTCCCCTTCCCCCGTCCCTAGACCACAAGCACTGAGACCTGAACAAGGACAAGGACGCTGGCCTGCAGACCTCATTCAGGGTTGCTGGGATCCAAGTGCGGCCTCAGCCCTGGACACGCTCGGCAAGCATACCTGGGTCAGGTGCAGATCCCCGGGATCCAGGGCCACAGGGCAGGTTCCCCCGTGGAGCCTGGAAATTTAGTGGCCTGCAAGTAAGCCACCTATATCAATATGTTTATTTAATGTGTTTTAGGACAGAAGGTCCCTAACACATCAAAACCACGGTTTTACAGATTACTACGTTTAGATTGAAGTAAGCAGGACATTTCTTAAAAGACAATAGAAATCATAAAGGTGAGGAAAAATGAGGACTTGGACAGTGTATTCTCAGAGCTGCCCTTAGCACGGGGCTGATTTCTGACCGGGGTTCCTGCCCTCTCAGGGACCAGGGCGCCTTGGAAGAGCTGGTCCCCTGCCACCTTGGGGAGGTAGTAGTAGTGTCTCTGTCCCAGCCACAGGCCCATGAGCTGCCATGCATTTCCACTTGGTCATCTTCTCAGCGCTTCCTGCCGGGCGTGTCTGGCCCCTTGCCCGCACCTGGCCAGGGCCGCCTCGCTCCTATCTCCTGCTCATCCCTTCTCTGGGTCTGTGGCGTCGAGCCTCCCCAGCTGCCTTTCAGAAATGCTGATTCTGCCCTTCACCGTCCTGCACAGCCACATCAGACGGTTTCTTTTCGCCCTCTGCTTTGGGTCTGACACCTTCCTCGACTCTGAGAACACACCCTAACCCAGCCCACCACAGCCACCCCAAGCTACCCTTCACCTGTAGGATGCTCTCTCTGGCGTCCGCCCACATCCCTGCCTCCTGTCTGCCTCTGTGCCGGATACTAGGCAGACTTCCTCTCTCCCTTTCACGTTGCAGCTCTGGCCTGAGGGCCAGCTCTATGGGGTGCCCCTCGGGACACTAACCCACAGGGAAATCTCCTTTCTCTCAGTTATTTTGTGTGTGATGTCTCCAGCACACCATTAGTCTTTTAATGTGCTGTCACGGCCCCACGGACGTTATCCCTTCGTTTCCCCGGGCGTCACAGACACGCATGTGCACACATGTGCTGTCGCCAGCGCGGTCCTGCTCCCCGCGAGGCTAGCAGAGGGCTCTGCCCATGAGCTTTTTTGGAGAGAAGCAGCTTGAGCGTGATGGTGACATGTGCCAGCGTTGGTGGTGGCCCGGCCTGGTTTGAATCCGAGCCGTGCTGCCTTCTAGCTTCATGACCTTGGGCCAGTAAGTTTGAGGATTATATGAAACAGAGTAGAACGTATTTAACACAGTACTAGGAACATAATAATTATGGTTGTTATTGTTCACCAACTGGCAAACACTTGGATGTGTAGGACTTGTTTCCTCATCAAAGTGTAAACCTCCTGTGGAAAGTATTCCAATTCATACTCTTTTCTACCCCATAAGCCAAATAGGTCCTTGGTGCACAGTGAATATTCAGGGTAAAATTTACATAATAAGTAGAGCGGCCCATTTACACTGTTGTGGGTTTTCTCATAAATTGACTTGTTAGGCGTAGAAGCTTTCTCAATGCTATGAGAAGCTATGTGTGTATTTGGGTCCTCAGGGGATTAAGAATTGCTGAGCCTATCACACCCCAGCTCTGTATTGAGGACTTACTATATGCGGGGAGGGGAGGAGACACCCATCTCCCACCACCCCATCCCCTCTCTCCACAGCCTAGACCTGGGCCTCCGCTCCCTTCCCCTACAGATCTTGGGATTTTCAGCTCATTCCAGCAGGTGCTAGGGCCAGTGCTAAGCACCAGAGGAGTCCGTGGCGGAGCTGCACTGCCAGGCGCTTCCTTCCTACTGCCGGGGCAAAAAAATCTAAAGAAATAAGGTCTTGATCTAGGCAGTGGTTACACAGGTTATGCTTCTGTAACAATCTATGGAGCTGTAGACTTAAGATTTATATGTCTTTCTCTATGTAAATTATGTCTCAGTCTTTTAAAAGGTAATAATAGTGTTCATTGTTAAGCAAATGAAGGCCTTGGAAATTAAGCAATGCCCTTTTGAGTCTCCCAGCCTCTGAAGAGTCTGATTCTGTGGGGAGCAGGGAGGGGTGCTCTGTGGGGGGAGGTGTTTGACCCCCTCAAAAGAGAAGAGCATGCCCCAGACAGCCTGGTGTTCCCTACCCAGCTGTTAGCATCAGCCACCTGTGAACCTCCGTCATCCTGTGTGCACCTGGCAGGGGAGACCTGGAAGGAGATGCCCCGGCACCCGCTCGAGATGCCATGAGTCGCCCAGCACACGCGTTCACGGACACAGCCCAGTTTTCGGCACAAACCTGCCCGCCTCTGTGAAGCACAGGATTCAAGTGCAGTCTCTGCCACTTGCCAGGCTAGGAGTCAGCAGTCCGTACCCTCACTGAGCCTCAGGAGTTTTTAATCCCCTGTAAAGTGGTGACAATACCTGCAATAGAAGTGTCATGTGCCTGGTAGGAGGAGCAAGTGAGATCATGGGTGGGACAGCCTTATAAGGCCGTGAAATAGAAACTATCAACAAAGTGTCCCCTCAACCCAGCTTGATCCCCCTGAAACAGGCAAGCCCCGGCTTTTCAGGGGCAATGAAGCCCCACGCTGCCATGTGCAGGCTCTGGAGGCAGCTGCCTGTGTTCATTGGCTGCCAGCCCTATGACCTTGGCCAGCTGCTTACCCTCCTGGTGCCTCAGTTTCCTCAGGTGTAAAATGGGAGAATGACATTACTGGCTGCACAGGGTTGTAGTAAGGATTAGGTGAGTTAGTCCAGGTAATCACTTTGCTTAGGGCTCAGGTATGCAGCTAAAATGACCATGGGCAAGGCTGTCTGCTAAATCTTGAGAGGACATCTTAATTAGGCAGTAACCCAAAAAGAAAAAAAAGAAAAAAAAAAAGAACAGATCTCATAGAATATAACTGCTTCATGCACTAGCTATATTTTCCATGACTCAGGGCTTGAGATTGATTATTTGCTCTATTTAGTAAGTTTTTTCCACCCTAAAACCTTTAATCTTTCGAGTTTAACTAATAAATAAAGGTCCCCTGTGACATGTCCTTGCCTTCAGAGTTTTGCTGCAGCATCAATAGTGGGCTCTGATTTACAATTCAGCGAAAAAGTGACAGACTGGGTATTCTTGTTCAATTCAAGGTGATTGCTGCATCGTCATTTTTAACAGGACACCAGATCTAGCTAAACGCTGGCAGCGAGGTAGTGTGCATATTAAATTGAGGATGCTGGAGATGCAGGTCGAGCCTCTGCATCCTTCTATTACGAGACTGTATTCTAAAACATCATATGCAGCTGACATAGTGGATTCCATGCTGCCCAAGGGGGCAAGTCAAGCATTGGCTCTTTCTTCTTCAGTTTTCTCAATGATATTTGTGGAGCCATGAGCTGTGGGGAACGCAGAGAAGGGGAAGAGGCCCACGCCGCTGAAGGTCTGCTCGGTGCCCGCGTTCACGTACGTTCAGGTTATGCAGTCACCAGACATTGCACGAGGAGTTGGGTATTATGCCTCCCTTTTTAGAGATGAGAAAACTTAAGCAAGGTTAAGTCAGTGGTCCAAATTCACTGTCATGGGGCATAACCAGGACGTGACCTCAGTAGCTTCCCCGGAACCTGTGTTGCTCTCTTCCAGAGTTACCGCTGCCACTGGGTCGCGTGTGAGTGACACCCCCAGGACGTTATTCCTGAGTAGCTTAAAATCAAATAGAGGAGATAAGACACATAACTAAATTAATAATAACACGTGGCGAAGTCCGATAAGGGACAAAGAATGCGCTTCGTACGTTCCTGGGAGGGAAGAGGCCGTCACTCAGGTGGAGGCAGGGGACATGCCAGGCAACTCACAGCCTGAGATCAGTTCTGTTGGGCTTTGCGTTTCGATCCAAATGTCCAAATGCGTATTTCTGATATTCCAGAAATTGTCAAAAACAGTTGGGAAGCTGCGCCCAGCCCCAGGTGGGCTAGGAAGCCCTCTCAGCTGTCCCCCGTGGCCTCCCCCTCCATTTCGTCCCTGCCTTTTGCTGGAGAGAGCAAGCGCCCGTCGTTCTGAGCGGAGCTGTTCTCCCCCGAAGCGGGACGCCCAGCTGGCTCGCGCTGTCCTGAGCGAGGAGGTGATGGGTATCTGGGCCTCAGGTGCCTTCCCAGCCGGTGGGGACGGGCCGTCCCCTACCTTTCGGTTCTTACAGGAGTACTAGTTGCAGGGCAGAGCAGACTATGAGGCAGCAGCGTCAGTGGAGAAAACAAAAGTGGAGCGTCCGTGTTCTGCCGCAGTGAGTTTGGAGAGAGGTTCCAGCACGTAATTCTCTCGTAGAATGAGCGATGGCGGGGCCCGGCGCTGAACTTGGGGCCCAGCCACACCATCCACCAGGGTAACTAGCTGCGCAGGCCAGCTTGAGAAGGGCGTTTGCTCTGCTCCCATCAGAGCTCGAGGACAGCCTGCAGGCTCCCTGCTGTCTGCGTCCCGGGCCAGCCTCCAGGCACATTGTGACCGGGCCCTGCCTACCTCCCCAGCCAGTCCCCTCGCTTCCTTCTCTGCCTGAACCTCACTGAACTTCCGTCCGTTTCCGAGACGGACTTCCTGTGCTCCCGCATCCGTCTCCAGGCATTTGTCCATCTTGCGCCCTATTCTTTCTATCCTGCTCTTTGTCTGGCCAAATCCTACTCGCCCTCTAGGCTTCAACAAGATGTCACTTTACAGAAGCCTCCTCCAAGCACATAGGCCACGGGTGTTTCTCCCGCACGTGGAACAGACTGACCCTCCGCCCCTCCGTTATGTCTTCACTGTGGGCACACGCCCACACCCTTTTTCAGATACAAAAGACACCACTTGGAGGGAACGTGCTCAGTGGAGCAGTTCCCTGCCTCCACCCCCAGCTATACCTCCAAGTTGACCCATTGCAGAGGGAGGCGGTTGCACCCTAGGGTGACCATGGGACGTGCCCACCTAACGTCGAAGACTCAGTCGCTGGTGGAGATGGCGGTACACATGGGGAACGCCCGTTACCCGGTCGCCACGCCAGCTCTGTCCCACGG
>KE765420.1:4720-29793 GCA_000465285.1 Eidolon helvum
TATTAAATTATGTTTATATATTACTTAGAAATTTTTGATCCATATCACTATGTTTGCTAAAGAACTAGGATTTACAAGGCGAAGTATAAGTTGAAAATGAGTGCTTATCACCTTTTTAATTAATTATAATTTGAAGAAAAGAGCTAAATCCAATATCTAATAGTGCCTTAACTGAAATAAGGCCCACTATGATAATTTCCCTGGAAAATGCTTAGTGTTAACCACAAGCAATATTCCAGTAAATGAACCTTTTCTTACTATATGCAACATTTGCCTCAACATGTCTTTATATTTAGAAAAGTAGTCTTTTATTAAACATAATGCCTAGATATAAGTGATCAACATTAGGTGAAGTTTATTTTGCTACTGATATCAATGTTTCCATCATGCAACATTCTTACGAGATTTAAAGTATCTTAAGACAAAAAATACCTGGGTATTTTTTTTTAATAGGACTGAAGTACCATCGTCAACTTCAAAATCTCCATAGTCTTTTAGACATCGCACCTATAAGGAAAAACTGATGTTTTATCTAAATTATTTTTAATATGTAGTGACCACAAAATAAAGAAGGATTATATAAATACCCACATAGTAAAAGTACTAGGTTTTCTTTCAGTTTGTTCCTTCTCTGTGTACACAGGCCTAGTACTCCTACTGGGATATTTTAGTGGTTCCAGCTGTCTTGTTTTGATGGGGAGGAAGAAAAGGGCAAAATCTCAGAATGTGTATGTCACACTGACAACAAGGAAAACCAGGGAGCTGCTAAGGGGAGATATCAAGCAGATGAAATATATATTTACAAAGAAAAGAGATTGTTTTAGATCCACTCCACCCTGTCTCCTATAGATCCCTCCCATGAGATAACAATCTCTGAGAACAGGTCTCTAAAATTTATTTAAAAAGATTTTTCCCATCTCTTTAGATATTCAGACTCCTTCCCAGAAATACTTAGAAGTACATCATGAAAGAGCAGATGCAGCCTTGTGTTATAAGATTCAGGAGATTATTTTTACTCAGAAGGTAGGAGGTATAAGGAAGCCTTTTAATGACCACTTCTGCAACTGCAAAGAAGGAATGTCCCTAGAGAGGTTATAGAACTAGCTATAGTTCCAAGAGTTGCCACAGGAAACCAGGATGTCTTTCAGTTTTTCAGAACTCAGGACTGGATTTTATTTTCCTGAGTAATAGTGTTGGTATTAGTAAGGCCAACTCCAGCAGCAAGTTACAGTCATCTACTTTTCCTAGATAATTTCCTCATGTCATATAATTCATCCAGAATCTTACCACGACTCCCCAAAGTATTTTAACTGAGTTCAAGAAATACTATTTTAGAAAAATCCCTACTACCACTACTACCTTTTTACTTCCTTAAACATATTACTGAAAATGTCAAACATATTCAAAAGTAAAAGTAAACAGGCTAAGATTATGAAACTCAAGGTCCCATCAACTGGCTTCAACAATTATTAACATCTGGCTGATCTTGTTCCCTCACCCACTTCTAGATTTTGAAGCAAATCCTAGACACAGACAATTTCATCTATGACTATTTTAGTATCTATTTCCACAAAATGAGATTCTTTTTAAAATATAATCTCAGTACTATTATATCTTATTAAAACATTTAAATTATGAAATATCTAGTACCCAAATTTCCTCATTTATCCCATGAATTTTTTACAAGTTGCTGTGTTCAAATCAGAGTCCAACCAAAACTGCACATTACATGTTTCTGATACATCTCAGTCTTTTTTAATCTAAAGAGTTCCTTCCCCCTTTTCACTTCTCCTTGGCATTTTATTAAAGGAACTGAGTAGTTTGGTAGATTTTGTTGTGAATTTCTGTGGGGTCATTTAACATGTTCCTCAGTCCCCGAATTTCTAAAGACTGGATCAGATCTGGTCTAGTTTTCCAGCAAATGGTGTTATATATGCCCTGTTGCAAGCCCTCACAAAGCACAATGTCTAGCTATCTGTCCCTTTTTGGATATGTGGACCCCAGGAAGAAAGGTTCATTTGATGTATCCAAGAAAATTTTACCTGCTGAAGTGGACTTCCCATGGTCAACTGAGGGCCCAAATTTTATAAATAATAAGAGCCTAGCAGCCATTTGCTGACAGAGACTTCTCTCTCTCACACATACTTTGTGTACCAAGAAGAATCTCAGACTGAACTCTGCTTCATTCACTATGCTCCACTTGTTTACACTATGAGCCAACCACTGCAGGGAAGCCCTGGTTTCATCTTTTGACCAACGGACTAAGACCTGCCCTGTCCAATCATAACTACACAAATTATATCCTCATTTGCATCTATACTGACCAAGCAGAAGTGCATGATTTGGATCAAACAGAACTGTACAATTTGGAAAGCTCAATTACATGAAACAGGCCAAAATAGGAACCGTGGGCAAGAACGTTCTCTATAAAAGGTGACCTCTCAGTGGAGAGGTCTCAGTTGGCTCAGTGGAGCAAACTTTCAGTTTCTGCTAGATATCGCCTCTCCCTGGTTTCAAACTATTACCTGATTAAAGTCTCCTCTTTTTCATTCCAGTGCCCTTTGGATTTGTTTACAGATGTTAAGATTGATCAGTAGGTCCAGGTGTTATCCAGATCCATTCATATCCATCCACTATTAAGGTCTCCATTACCTATCCACCTGTTTTAGTAGCTATTTGCCTCCATGTGTTAGAGTTACAAAATGTCATTAATCTAGTGCTTTTATTCTTATTGCATTTATCAGTGGGAATTCTATAAAGAAGAAACTTCCCTTATAAACAATTGGCCACCCCGAGATAGTTTGTACAGCAAAGGCAGATGAATGCTTGATTACATTCTTTTATTTACTGCTTTTCAAAATGAGTTGCATGCCTGATATTCTCCAAGAGGACCCAAAGTTTTTTTAATTCTTGTAATTGTTGTTGCTTGGTGTCTTTATACATTCGTACTGCTAACATAACTGATGTGAATTAATTCACTCCAGTTACCATTCATTTTGATGCTCAAATTATCCCTTCTTTGTTCAGTGGGAGCGCCTTCAAACTAGTTCCCAAGTCTTTTGAGCACTCCCCATGTAGTCCTTGATATTTTCTTTGCTTTCTAAGAAGACAAAGTATTTCATGCTCAGCTTGTATATTTTTTATCTTAGACCTAGAATTAACTTTTATTTTTATTTTTCCAGGGAGTCCTGGTTTCTTTTAGTGGGAAATGGCATTTAGACTCCAAAATTTGGATGGTCATGGCTAGTGGTCTGGTTGTTATTTCTAGGCTTTGTCAGTGGACAGAGCTAGGAAATACTTTTTTAAAAAAAGAAATGATTCAACCTGGGTCCATGCTGATATTTCAAACTCGAGTTTGGGAACATAGGATTTTCACTTAGGTTTTTCATTTTAATATTTGAATCTCTTCTCTTATTTTGAAAATCTTGGATCCTAGTTGTCATACTTTTTTGCTCTATTTTTCAATATATAAACTGTTTCAAAATAAAGGCAACAATTATTACCAATAATATGATTACAAAAAAAAAAAAACAGGTTAAAACTTCTTTGTAATTCTTTTCATCCTTAGAACATATCCACTATAAATATATAATCAATTTATGTTTTAAGGTAATTTAAAATAATTCGTTTGATTAATTCAAAAATTTAAAACATAGGTTCATTTGTTTTATTTTGCTTTCAAACTTGTTGGGTTGGTTTACCACTTTGATTTAATAATATGTAAAATGTTTACATGGTTCCAAAGTCAAAACTATTAAAACAGCTCTAATCAGTAAATTTTAGCTCTTTGATCCTATTTCTCTCATCCCCCTAGAGATAGCATTTTTGGTTTTGGTTTAAGTTTCCTTTCCTTTTTAATATAAGCCACTATCTATTCATATACTCCCTTCTTAGACAAATGGCGGCATAATCTATACATTAAAGAAAAATCCACTTTTAAGAGGTATACTTACTTCAATATATAGGCTTTTTGGAGGTTTCATATCCTGTGTAATATCCAAACCTTCATCCCCTCCCAATGACCTCATATAAGTAGCAAGGGACTTTTTATAATGATTAAACCACTCCATCTGCAAACATAAAGATGGTCATTTGAAAAAGTTAGAAGAAAACAAACTTGCAGAAACTGTATACTTACCGTTTCAAAAATAGCACATATCCCCAAATGGACCACTGCTATAACCATTCATTCATTTAAATTATAGGCATATCTTGTTTTATTACACTTCACATTTTGTTTTTTTTTTTTACAAATTAAAGGTTTGTAAATATTTCCAAGGTATACCTATACAAATATTGACTGCCTGCTATGAACCAGGCACTGGTATAGGTACTTAGGATGAATAATTCAACAAAATGAACAAAAATCTCTGTTCTCACAGAACTTACATCCCAGCATACCTAATCACAGACCTAAGGAACATTTCACAGAAACAGAACAATGAAAATATGCCATTTCAGAATTATAATTTCTTCAATTTCTGCATTGATTTTTCTGAAAACTCTAAGACATCGTTGAGAAAAACATCCAAATGTCCATCAAGTAATGAACGGATTAGATATGTATATCTAGACAATCGAATATTATTCAGCCATAAATTGAAATGAAGTTCTGATGCATGTTAACATATAAATGAACCTTGAAAACTCACTAAACATGTTAAATGACAGACACAGAAGACCACATATGCATATTTCCACTTACATAAAAATTCCATAATAGGCAAATATATAGAGACAGAAAGATTAGTGACTTCTAGGGGCTGGGAAGAGGGAAAAGAATATGTAGTAAAACTGGTAATGGTTACAGGGCTTCTTTTAGAGGTGACGAAAATGTTCTGGAATGTTCAGTAGTAATGGATGCATAATTCTATGAACATACTTTAAAAATACCAAATTGTTTACTTTAAAAGGGTAACATTTATGGCATGTGAATTATATCTCAGATTTTTTTTTAAATTACTGAGAAATTTTTTTTTTAAATGTGGAATGCTTCACGAATTTCCATGTCATCCTTGTGCAGGGGCCATGCTAATCTTTTCTGTGTCGATCCAATTTTAGTATATGTGCTGCCGAAGTGAACACTTTAATGAGAAATTTAAAAAGATCTAAATATATGGAAGGATATACCATGTTCACAGACTGAATGATTTAGTAATGTAATAATGCCACTGGAGCTATAAATTCAATTCAATCTCAATGAAAAATCTTAATTGTTTTAAAAAATGGAACTTGACAAATTGAGTCTAAAATTTACATGGAAATGCAAAGGGTCAAAATAGTTGAGACACTCTTGAAAAAGATCAAGATGGAAATACTTGCTCAAGACTTATTATAAATTTACAATACTGTAACTATGGAATTGGTGCGAGAACAGACAAAGAAAACAGAAGAGAAAGCCCCAATCCAAAATCCAGAGACACTCAATTTATGACAAAAGTGGCACCATGCACAGAGCAGTGGGGAAAGGAGAATTTTTTCAATAAATGGTGATGAGTCATCTCAATATTCATATTCAAATGCAACTTGACTCCTACAGTGAACACAAATATCAATTCCAGTACTGTAGATCTCCTTGTGAAAACTAAAACAATATAGTTCCTAAAAGACTACATAGAAAAATATCTTCGTAACCTTAATTAGGAAAACACACAAACACAAACCCTCAGGTTCAATTTGCAAGAATGACGCATAACTCAGAAAAACACTACACTTACAATTATAGCTTTACTGTTACAGGGAAAGGGGTAAAAATCAGAACCAGACAAAGGAAGAGACACATAGGATAAGATATGGGAGGGTCCCAAACACAAAGCTTCTGCTGTTCTCTATCAGTAGAATCAGGACACACCACTCTCCTGGCACCCTGCTCTGTAACAATACACACAGAATATTGTCAAGCAGGGAAGCTCACACAAGCTTTGGGGTCCAGAACTTTTACTGAGGTTTCATTTCATAGGCACAATTAACTGAATCACTGGCCAAGTAATTAAGCTTGATCTCCAACTCCCTACTCCTCTCTGGAAAGTTGGACTGATATCAAGAGGTTCAAGGTCCCAAACCTGAGGGAACAGTGGGATTCACCCTTAAATGTGTAGCCAGTTGATTAGAAAAGAAGGTGCCCCTGGGAATGCCTGAATTTATGGCTGGTGGCTGCAAATGAGGGAATCAGGCATAGAGAGAGGTCAAATTACTTGCCCAAGATTAGGCAGTGGCAGAGCTAAGATTTGAACCCAAGTCTGCCTGACTCTAATCCTGAGTCCTCAAATATTGAGCTAGCTTTGTGCCTCACTGACTGAACAAATCAAGTTTTACTACAAATATTCATGTTGATTAGATATACACACACACACAAACACACACATATATGTACACATTTTATGAAAATCCCCTAATAAAAATGCCAGCTTTTTAATCCTATTGTCATACTTTTTAATCCTAGTGTTATATTTTTTTGCTCTACTCTTCCATATATAAACTGTTTCAAAATAACGGCAATAATATTACTAATAATATGATTGCAAAAAAAGATTAAGATCTTTGTAATTCTTTTCATCCTTAGAACATACTGACTAGAAATATATAATCAATTTGTGTTTTAAGTAATTGAACATAATTCCAGTTTGACTTACAGATCATTAATAAGTAATATAATGGGACCCTTTGTTAAGTAATACTAGTTTATAGCATTTAGCTCCCACCATTCTCATCACAGTACATTAAATAAATACAGACCAGAAACTGCTGAAAAACAGGTGTTAAAAACAAAAAGATAAATACTATTATAAAACAATGCCAGAACCTTAGTATTTTCCAAATTCATAACGTTGAACAACAATGCTAACTTACTTCTTCAGTAGACATGTGAAATCGTAAATCACTTGGCAAAACACTGCCATATTCCCACCTAAGTGCTCTAATCCGAAGCAATCGGTCATACCTAGGACATTAAGAAGGTATTAGATGGCATAACAAAAGGGATATTAGAAGTTGTTTTGATCAGGCGAGACTTAAGACTCACAACAACCTAAATGTTTATTTGGCTCCTGAGGCAAATAAACCAACTGTAAGAAGACACCTTTGGGACAATGCAGAAAACATGAATATGGATTAGATAGAGGTGCTATTTATTAGAGATACACACTAAAGCATTCAGTAGTAAAATGTCATGGACGTTCTATAATACTGTAGCATAAATAAAACATGAAGCAAATATGGCAAAATGTTAAAAATTGTTACAACTATATGATGGCTCCATGGTGGGGTTCAGAACAGTATCCTCCCTAATTTTATTAATATTATAGCTTTTCATAATAAAAAGTTTTAAAATATAAAGAAGGGAAAAATTTAGAATCCCTTATAAAGAGAGAGACAAATCTAAGAATTTCTGTTTTCCATTTGAAATGGTTAATTAGGAAACCACATGGAAAATGCTTCACTGTTCCCTGCCACCCCAATCAAGAACTGAAAGGCTTACAGGTAAGCTATAGTGCAACGTCGATTTCTTAACAATGAACAGTGTCGAAATTTGATGGTTGGTATCAAATCACTTCGTCCACCTGTCTTCGTTTCATTCCTAGTTAAGAACATTTTAAAAGGAAAAGAACAAATAGTATATTTCAATACAAAAATTTCGAAGCCAACTAACAATTAACTTACATGCTTGTTTTATTATTATTAGCAATTACTCTAACCAAATTATCCCTGCCTCTGTATCAGTGCTTTTTTAAATATGTTAAAAGATTAAAAAAAGCCAAAAGCCAAATAATTTGCCTAAAATCATACTATCAGCATTTCACTTAACTATTCAGTACTTTGCTTTTTTGCTCAATGATTAATCTCCATTATTTCCAAAAGACAAACATTGTATTCACTCATTTTTTGGAATTCCTTTATTATGCCAGGATAAGAGACAAACCTAATACCATGGTTCATAAGGTTATGGTCCTATATCATGTTTTTATTCTATGTAGTACCCCCGTTATAATAAAATGAGTTAAAATGGAGTTAAAATGATCCTTCACTCATCATCAAATATTTGTTGATCTTCAACTATGTGTATGTGTTCTTCACACTGAGAGGGAGAAAATTTGGTTCTACCCTATAAAATGTATAGCTGCTTAGATATTAGACAAGTATAACATTTTAAAACCAATTGTATAACTGTTTAATGGGTACGGAGTTTCAGTATTATAAGATGAGGAGTTATGAAAATCAATGATGGTGAGTTGCACATTATGAATGTATTTAATACTACTGAGCTCTATACTTAAAAAATTAAGATGGCAAATTTTATGTTATGTGTATTTTACCACAATTTTAAAAAACGGGGAAAAAAAACAAAATCCAGATGTACAGAAAGAAAGAAAATCTACTTTGGAGTTTTAAAAGGAACCAGATGAATATGAAAAGGATTCCTTTATACAGTGTGTGCTCCATATCCTGAAAACAGAGGCAAAATATAAGCCCCAACCAATCATGTCTTCTAGATCTGTTCTATACACTTCTGTCACTCTGTGAAAATCAAATTTATTCTCCACATTGTTTACAATGTGCTCTGGATTATAAAGAAATAGTACAAATAAAATACACCCAAGATAATATTAAAGTACTTTATTAAGTCTATAAAAACTTCTAAATACAGGGAACACAGGAAAATCATTCCCTTACTGGATCAAACTCTGTTAGGTCATCTCAAAATATGTTTAAACTGTTCACTTTTTACCAAGTCTAAGTCACCTCTCTTGTCACCTGGATGACCAGTATGCCTCCCTCTCCTTTCAGCTCCTCTGTCCACTTGTCCACACAGCAACCAGTATGATCTTTCAAAACACAAATGTGCTATCACCTGTCACACACACTTAAAAATCTCATCTGGTGTCATGTTGTGCCTGCTTTCTAAGCTTCAGCCACATTGGCTTTCTGTGTCAGTTTCTTGAGCATCTCACCCTCTTTCATGACTTAGTGACTTTGCATATGCTATTCCCTCCACCTGGAATACTCTCTGCCCACAATTACTGCCTCTCTAAAAACCTGTTTTTCCTTCAGGCCGCAGCTGAAATGTCTCTTCCATGGAGAAAATGTCTCTGATTCTTCAATCTAATTATATCTTCAATTCATTATTCTCTCTCCTAGCACTCTGCTGTGTTCCTTCACAGCATGTATCCCAATTTGGTTTATCTGTATTTAATATCTGTCCTCCGCATTAGACATAGGGGCAGAAATGTTGGCTACTGTGTTTACCATTGAAATACCAGAGCCATTTGTCAGCACGTAATTGTTTAGTACATATTTGTTGAATGAATGAATAAACGAATTAATAGCTTGGGAACTTGTTTAGGACTTTATATATGCCTTACATTTCTGAAAACCTGTTGTGATTCAGTTCCTTATTCCCTTTCTAAAGACTTTTCTGTATCTATCCTTAAACACTGTAGTTGAAAATGCTCCTATAGTTCATGAACTCTATAAATCTTATTAGCATGCTAGTGACTTCTATATCCAAATACGTGATAAAAACATTGTACTTAACAAGGCTAAAGACAAAACCTCATGTCACAGATAACTTCTCTCTAGGTCAAAATCTGAATACTTGACCTATGATTTAAAGGTTGATGTCTTTAATAGACTTTTGTGTCTTCACCTAATCACAAGTACTCATGAAGTTTATCATATAGCCCTAATTCTCCATTGTGCCAACTACCATGCTTAGCTCTAAATATTCCATAAATCTAGAGTCCTCTCACCTACCAACCTATAGCCTTTTGTAGCACTAGTTCTCAGTGAACTCCACTCAAGCTATTGCAAATCACTAATGCTCCTGCTAAGTTTACTAATTGCCCATTTTCTCATCAATGCACTAAGGTGTCTATTAATGAAAACAAGCAGTGGAAACAATACATTTCACTGTGTTCTGGTTTTTATTTGCTCATGTCTCATCTCTTTTAGGTTTACCCTAATATCTTTCAAGTCATACCAGTCAAACAACAAATATTTATTGAAACTCTACCACATGCTAAACACTACTTGAATCCCTGCAGATACAGCTGGGATCAATACCAATCCCTTTAGTCCTGTATACCTAGAGTAAAATCAGGCTAATGGAGAATTAGAAAAACAAAAACAAAACAAATCACATCTAAAAATTGATGTAAGATTATCTGATGTCAAAATCATATTTTAAAATTGTTTTAAAATATCAATCTTATCAAAACTTACACATCTGACTGGTTTTGTTCATATAAAGCTTTCATCTCCTCCAGAATTTGCCTGAGTCCATCCTCCTAGAACATACAAAATGATATTAATCCCCTTACCAAGTCTGTAGCAATATTCTATCTTTAATACTTTTATCTTTGATTTACATCTTATCAAAAAGCAACAGTCCTACCATGATGGCTATAACAAGTGTTGGCGAGGATGGGGAGAATTGTGCAGGTAGGAATGTAAAATGGTACAGCCTTGTGGGGAAAAAATTTTGATGGTTCCTCAAAAAGATAAACATATTACCATATTATATAGCAATTCGACTCCTAGGCATATACTCAAGAGAACTGAAAACATATGTTCTTATAAAAACATGTACACAAATGTTTAGAGCAGCATTATTCACAAAAGCCAAAAAGTGGAAACAACTGAAATGTCCATGCACTGATGAACTGATAAACCAAATATGTAATGGTTTATTACCAATAAACCAATGGAATAATATTCCATTTTTCATAATATTATTCAGCCAATAATATTATGGCTGAATAATATTCCAATAATATTGGAATATATTCCAATAATATTATTCAGCCATAAAAAGCAACGCACTATTGATACATATATCAACGTGGAGGAACCTTAAAAACATTATTCTAAGTGAAACAAACCAGACACAAAGGACAAATATTGTATGAGTCCACTTATCTGAAATATCTAGAATAGGCAAATTCATACAGACAGAAAGTAGATTAGAGGTTACCAGGGGCTGAGGGGGATATGGGAAGGTGTAGTTATTGCTTAATAGTTAGTTTTAGAGTTTCTGTTGGGGTGATGGAAAAGTTGTGAAAATTGGAGTGATGGTTGCACAACAGTGAATGTAATCAATGCTACTGAAGTATACAATTAAAAATAGTTAAATGGCAAATTTTGTTATATATATTTTACCGCAATGAAAAAATAGAAAATTTAACAATAAAACGGAAAGAATTACTGACTACACAACCAACACAATGATTAAGGATAATCTTGAATACACTGTGCTGAGCAAAAGTCAAACACAAAATAGTACGTACTTTATGATTGCAACCAGACCTTTACAGAAAAAGTTTGCAACTCCTGACACACTGAATCCAGAAATAGGTGAAAAAGACAAATATAATCTGTAGTCATGGAAAAGTAAATCTGTGGTTACTTAAGACCGAAAGTGGGAGGTAGCTACAAAAGGAAAAAGGGAATTCTTGGGGCGACAGAAATCTTGATTGGGGTGCTGATTTTAAGGATGTATGATATTTGTCAAAACTCAAAAATCTATTAAAATGTGTAAAGCAATAAAACAGATGACAAAAAAAATACTACAGAAGCAACAATGTATGATGACAGTTTGTAAATTATTATTTACTGAAAAATGGTCTTAAAAGATTGCTACCAAAAAAAAAAAAGGAACAGTGTTTTGGGTTGTACTGCAAGAACAGAAAGGTCAAAGGAGTTTTTCTATTATCCAGCTTGGGACAAATTTTTTAGAAACTTAAAAATATCCTTGGAGGGATAAAAAGACTAGAATTCTGAAATTCATAAATGTTACACAATAGGTCTGTCAACAATCCAAAAATATGTAACCCATC
The DNA here is from genome assembly GCA_000465285.1 of Eidolon helvum. Classification (NCBI taxonomy): domain Eukaryota; kingdom Metazoa; phylum Chordata; class Mammalia; order Chiroptera; family Pteropodidae; genus Eidolon; species Eidolon helvum. The sequence continues at coordinate 16,552 of KE765420.1, forward strand.
TACTTTTTCCATTCTATTTTTAGGACCAAAATATATGCATTAACAAAAAATGCTTTGGCACTACTTATACAATTAGAAAATCAACCCCTTAACCTAGCTCAAATATAAAATAGATGTATTTCCTGATGAAAAATGTAAGACTTCTACCTTTCCTTTCAACAGCTGGTTAAAAAGAGATCACAGGAAAGTCTGATTTATTAGAACTCAGTTAAATATGCTTTTTATAGCAAATATTATTTTAAGGAATAGTTGAAACTCTTGTACATTTAATAGATCTGTAGGTATACAAAAGACTAGTGTGAAATAATTTTGAAAAAATACACAAGCTTTCAGATTTAGTTTTTTTTTTTTTTTTAATCTGTAGTGGGAAATTGTACCTGTTTTGTGCCCCTGCCTCAGGCTGTAAGGCCCTTAGAGTCCAAGATAATTTTCCTAGGAACTCAAACCATTACCAGTTCTGCATATAGAAAGTGGGTAATAATTTCAAGTTGCTAAACACAGCACCTAACCATGAGGGAATCTGGAATGAACAAGATAGAGTCCCTGCTCTACACCCACTGATTGTCACCTCTCTCGAAAGAATGATTCCTGAAAGTCTGTGCAAGTCATGGGCCTACTGGCCCTCAGATCAATCAGATCAATTCTCAGTCTGCCCCTGCTCAGCTGTGTCACAGAGTGTCCAGTGAGTCTTCCATGCTGCTGAGTCACCTCACCAGCAGGTGGGTTTGTCAGTGAAAGGCATGAATCCAACAAAAGGTACAAAAGGTTCTCCATCAAACTAAGACATAGAAGAATGATTCTACACTTCTCAGTCTCACTCCCCCAAAGTAGTAAAGCAACACTTATCTACACATCTCTTCATTCCATCATCGCTGTTGTCTCTTTAAAGGAAGTAACTGTCCTGAAGTTGAAAGAATAACAGACTAGAATCTAGGAAATCTGTGTTCAAAGTGAGGCTATGCCTCCAATATGCTATAACCTGATCCATAATTTCTCTTAGCTCGGCTTCCTCATCTGTGAAATGTCCTAATTATCAAACCAGGTGTCCTTAATGTTCAAAAATCACCTTCCCCAAAACATCTCCTGAATTCTGATGTTGTTTGCTCAGCTCCCTGAGAAGCCTCCCAAGATCCCGATTCCTCCCCTCTCATTCCCTACCCATCCCATCTCTACCCCTGTTCTAATAGTTACAAGTCTTGTTTGTTTTAAGTCACTAAAATCCTGACACCGATTTCAGGGCTACACTAGCTAGACACAGTTTAGACTATACCCATCTCTCACCTGGTCCATTATAACCACCCAGAACCATCTCTCCATGCTTTCTTCTCTCCAATACATTCCCAACAGTGCTGCCATAAATATCCTCAAAACATAAAAATTGACCCAATCACTCTTGTCTTCCAAATGCCTTATGAGTGAATATCAAACTCTACTAGACCTAGAACCCACTTTTGTAGTCTCCGCACACACTGTGTCAGTCACCCTTTCTATGTGATCATGTGTCTCTGCTACCTGCTGTATCCTTTGTCACATCCTTCTGAGTAGTGACCTCATCCTTCCAGATGTGGTTCAAACGCCTCCCACTTCTAACCCAGTTTAACTGGAGTTTCACCTTTGTGCTCCTTGTCTATACCTCTTTGGTATAACTTTACAGGTTACATTCTATTACCTGTTTAATGCCCCTAACCCAGCAAAACGTGTCCTGGCATCCATGTAGTGGCTGGCCTATGATAAGGAATGTAGTCAAGCATAGAATTCAGAGTGCAAGTCTGAAGCCAGACTGCCAGGGTTTAAATCCTTAGCTTTACTTCTTATTGGCTGTCACTATGGGCAAGATAATCTCAAGTCTCCACATACATAGCTGGAAAAAATGGAAAACAGTTTTAACCTCAAAATGTTATTATGAGAACAAGTGATAACGTAGGTCATGTTTACCACCCTGACCGAGGGCAGTAGTAAAAGAAAAATAGGAAACCTCATAATAGTGATTAACAGCAGCAGCAGTGGTAAAAAGACTTAGTCATTATGTCAAGTATTGTTCAGATAATCTGGCATACATCATCTCACTGAGCCCTCACTATACCAAGATTTGGGTACTATTATTATCATCTTCCCCATTTTTGCAAAAGAGAAAACTGAACACACAGAAAGCTTGAGTAACTGACCTAAAGTCATGTGACAGACCAGAATCTCGGCCTGGCTCCAGAGGCCTAGCTTTTGCCGGTTTACAACAAATGCTAGATTTATTATCAGGCACCCAACAAATGTTTGGTTAAACAAAGGTAGAGCAATAAAGCTATACATGGAAACACTAAAGGAAGTATATTCATATAAGGAAATGCACCTAACAGCTGGGTGATATAAGCATGAAGACGTTCTTTTTCTTCCCGGACTCTTCTGCAACATTCCAAAATCTTGGTTTGCGACTTTGGAACTGACACTGTTAAGTAAGTAAGCCCTCCCCGGGACGTGCAAGGGAAAAACCTTGAGGGCTCTGCTCCGCCCCGCTCCGCCCTGCGACCCGGCCTGCAGCACGCACATCCTCACATTGAAGGCTGGCAGCTGCCCTTCCGGCGCACGGTACAGCTCGCGGACCAGCTCCATGGCCTTTTCGCATAACATGACGGACACACCCCGGTCCCGCGGCCCTGCAGACCGCCCGCTCTCACGCCAAACGGTCGCCGGACTCACAGCCGCCGTTCTCGGCTCCTGCGGTTCCCTATTCCACAGGTCCGGATCCTCTCCTTCGCCTCCGCTCTGCCTTTGGCGCCAAACACGCCCAGCCAATAGGAACACGCTATTAGACCTCCCGGCCTACGGCGGCGGCAAACGGACACACCTCCTCTGTGCTGCACGCAGTACAAGAGGAGTTGGGTGGCCCGGCTTCTGGAGAAGAGTGGGCGGGCCTCGATGCGAGCCTGTAAACTGAGTAGAGATTCTTTTCCCAGTCCCCAGACTGCAAACCTAGCAACTTTGCGCGCAGCACAGCTCGAGATGAATGGATATCTTGCAAACTTCCTTTTTCCATTTGAGTCATTCATTTTCGTTTAGGGGTGAGCATTGTGAGGTTGAGAAGGCCCAGAAACTTGGTGCATTGTTAAGACACAGCGTTTCCTTTGTTTAGTTTTGCAGTGTGAGTATTTTGTTTTTAAATGAAGGGAAACCAACTTTTATTGGTTATCTCCTGTGTGACAGGGGCTGTGACAAATATTTCATTTAATTCTCAGAATTAACCCTAAAGTGGTTATTAAGACTCTTGGTACTGATTGGGACACGGAAGTCAGATAACTTGTCCAAGGTCACACAAACTCTATTTAAGCTTTCAACTCCACAGTACCACCTTTGATTTTAAAAGTTATTTTAAAAATATTTGTAAAATAGCAATAGTCACAAGGTCTACAGAGTGGTAAAAATGCCCTCTATTAACACAAATTCACATGGTCATATTCTTGTTTACAGGATTACAGAAATTTTTATAACCATATAGAACCAAAGATGGAAATTACTGCTATAGGAAATTCATTTTATTTGGCTATTTTTTTAAAGAAATAATTTTTAAAAAGCAATATTACTAGGATTCATTCTAGCTGATCCTAGAATCTAGGTTCCTCTTTCTCAAATACAGATATAGTGGATGTGTGATCTGAGAAATGAGCATGGAAATGGCCTACAAAGCCTGATTCTTATCCTTACATTGAGCAACATTTCAGCTCTACAGTAAGATATAATTTAGCTACATGTTTTTATTAAATACACAATTCTATAGAGGACCATGCTACAGGGTTGTGATCCAAAGGTCACCAGCATCCACAACATTCCTTTGCCATAAACCTTTTTAATTTCGAACCCCAGGCCTGAGATTCACTTCCTAACCTGTCCGGTATGGACAATAGTACCCACATCTGAGGGGTTGTGATGATTCATTATCTCTTCAGCAAATATTTACAAATTGTCTACTGGTAGGCATTGTTCTTGACACTGAAGATAAAGCAGTGAACAAAGGCCTGGCTCTCAGTCTATGTTCTAGTGTGGGAAAACAGCAATATACAAATACAGATATAGTGATGATAAACAGAAAAGCAGTAAGAAGAATAATGTGAATTGAATAATGGTGAGAGGGCCTAAGAATTTTGAGTTAGTGTACAAAGGCGGTACAACCTAAAGTGGGGAGGAAGCCATGTTGATATGGGACCATAGGGAGGGACAGAGAATTCTACATAAGAATGCAGTGCAAAGGCCCCAAGGAGGGATGTGTGGTGGCCCGCACACATGCCAGCCACATCTCCCCTGGGGGCCTCTGCATCAGCAAGAAGGTAGTGACTCTGGAGCAGGGTGAGCAATGGAGGTGCTGGTGGCTGAGACTAGATCAAAGGCTAGAAAAGCTTATGAAAGATAAGCTTTTGGTTTTATTTTCAGTGAGATGGGGAGACATTAAAGTATTTTGAATAAAAAAGTGACAGGACTGGACCTAGGTTTTCAAAAAGATCTTTGTGGCAGCTGAGTTAAGCGGACAGAGGCAAAGGTGGAGGCAGGAGACCACTTGGGCTATTAAAATAATCCAAGTGTGAGATGATGGCAGCTTCTCCCAGGTGTTAAGAAGTGATTGGATCTTGGATAGATTTTGATAGATTTTGACAAGACCTGCTATGGCATAAGAAGGGAGAAATCAAGCATGACCCCAGCGTTTGGCCTGAGGAACTGCAAGGATGGAGTTGTCATTCTCACAAAAGGTGGGGAAGGTTATGGTTGGACCTGGAAGTGGCAGAAGGGTTGGGAGCTCAGCTTTTAACATAATTTTAGGTGCCTGTGGGATATTGGAACACTGGAGTGGATGAGTAGACTATTGAATAGAGGAGTTCAGGGTTCAAGGAAGAGGTGTGGACTAGAGATACAAATGTAGGTGTTACTAATGTGGGGTGGGGTATTTAATGCCTGGATAAGACCACTCTGAAAGTAAGTGTAGACCAAGAGTTGAGGACTGTATGGGCAAGGCCTAGTACCAGAAAAAAGACACAATACCCCTTACTCTCTTCTCTCCAGCCCTTTCTACCTTTTTTTGTTTTTGTTTTTCTATTAAAGAAGATTCAGTGTTAGAGTAAAAAAAAAATTTTACAGTTTAGTTGCTGGATTCCCAACCTCCAGTATGTGTTAATACATCACTTTAAGAATTTACCATTTAAATTTCAAGTGTATTTGGATGCTTGTTGCTTGTTGCTTGCTTAATGCTTGTTGTTATATTCGGTAATATGGTCAATGATACTGTTTTGCAATTTCTAAGTATAATTACAACGCTAATACAAGGAGCTACTGAATTTCTAAAGGCATTTCTAATTGGTCTTAAATTATCAGTTGCCAATAGTTTTCACTAACGCAAATGTTGAAATTTCAAGTTATTCTGTAATAAGTAAGCAAATCTCTTGGTTGTAGATCATTTGTTAAAAAAAGGGGGAGGCATATTAAAGAAAGCCAAAGCTATAAAACTAAATTTGTGAAACTGTTTTTTTTCTTTTCTCTTGTTAGTATAGGTTGAATTAATATTTAATTTGTTTCACAAATGGGAATTTATCTTCGAAATGTATTTTCCCATCACCTAGATCTAACTGCCTTATAAAAATCTAAAATCTAATACAGGTTTTTAAAAAGTAAATTGTTTTTGCAGCTCAGTTTCTAATGTTCAGCCCAAAAGCAAAAAGTAAATATGTATACGTTGGTGTTTAAAAAAAAAAAACTACCAGAAAGCATATTTTTTTAGGTAAAGTTCTTGTGAGAAAATTGTTATAAATCATTGCAAAAGAATTGAGACTTGTTACCTTTTTCTTTTTGTTCTTACAGACCTTTATAAGGACATTTCCAGGGGATGATCCAGATTGGGTCTCAGCCTAGCAGAAAGTCAGAAAACCTGGGGTGGGAGCGGAGGGAGCAAACTTTTCGCTGCGGCTCCGGCTCGGGGGCCGCTCCCCTTTCTGGCCGCCACCTCCCCCGTCCAGGCCCTTTCTGGCCAGCATCCTCTCTGTTCAGGCCACAAATCTGAGGTTCGACGCTGAGCACACAGGAGGAGGCGGCCCCACCCCTGGGACCACGCCCAGACCCTAGCGCAGAAAGACTCTTCCCGCTCAGCCCGGCCGCGAGAAGACGCGGTGCACTTATGCATGCCCTTCTCAAAGATGGCTACAGGGCGGTGCCAGTATGCCAGGCTCGCTCCCGGTGGAGCCAGGAAGTAGGTGGGCCGGAGGCGGGGCCGGCGGGAACCAGGCTCTGATTGGCCGGTGCGGCCGGCCCGGTCCTGGTGCGCGTCGGTAGTCAGCTGCCGCGGCCTGGGGCTGGGATGTGACGGACTGGAGGTCTCAGCAGTGGCGTCTTTCCTGAGCGGGGGTGACTGCGGCGAGCGCAGCGTGGACAAGGCCAGCGGGCGCCATTGGCGGGCGGGCGCGGGTGGCGCGGGGGGGGGGAGGCGGGCCGGGCCCGCCGCCCCGCACCGAGCCCGTCGCCTTGGAGCATGAGCGCTGCGCCGCCTCGGGCTCGTCTTCCTGTGGCTCGGCCGCCGCGGTGCTGGACGACGACTGCAGCCTGAAGCGGAACCTGTGCCTGGCGGGCAAGGGGCCGGGCGAGACGCGCAGCGCCGCGGACGCGGACATGAAGCGGGCGCTACGCAGGTGAGGTGAGGCGCGGCGCAGGGGCGGTGCCCCCTTACCTGGCCTGCAGGTGGGGTCGCACGCCGCCCCAAAATCCCGCAACCCTTCCCTAAGGTACCTGCCTGCGGGAGCGCCCTACACCTACCCTCCATTCCCCCGGTGTCTTCTTCCAACCTCCGGACGCCCTCCCCTCGGGATTCTCCCCTTTCTCTGAATCCCCACATCCCTTCCCCTCGTACCTGCCTTCCCGCATGAGCGCTCCTTCCTGCATCCTTACACCCCCAGTGTCCTCTTCTGGCCCCCGCACCCACTCAGCACTCCGAACTCAGCCCCGTACCCCTATCTTTTCCCAGGTGAGCCATTGGGGGCTCCTTTAGTAATGGGCTGCAGAAGTGTCTTTCCTAGGAACTTGGAGCTGCGGGGAGGTCACAACTCCGTGTGGGAGAGTAGAGGGTGGGGTTGGGGAGGTGGAACGCGGAAGGGCGGGCGCCAGACCCTGAGAGCTCTGGCTCCAGGTGGATATTCTCTGCGTTGGACTCAAAACCCAGCGCCCTTATCACTAGGTTGGCGTGCGCGGAAGCTGACTCGTATTCCTTTCTCACTTCGGAAATTCTTCTGGGGTATCTAGTTGTCAGAAGTGGCATTCTCTGCTCACAACTGCTAGACCTTTGGGGGAAAGGTTACATGGGTTGTTGTGTCCAAGGGAAAGGAAGGCTACACCGCATCCACAGCTGTTTGGGAGAAACCTGTCATTTGCTGGGCAGGCGGCTCCTGATGCTTGGAATTTGTCCACAGGAGTTGTCTCCTTGAGAATCTCCGTAATGTTGAGAAATCATTTTGTGTGCTCCCTTTGCGTAGATGTAGATGAACGAACGCCTTTATGTAAAGCTGATTTCAAAATTGAGATAAGAGCATATTTCACACGGGCAAATTTCTCTTTCCATAAGCTGGTTTCTTAATTATCTGGCTGTTCGTAAAACATATCATTCAAGTCCTGATGTTTTACGGCGTCGGAAGAAGTTAGTATTTCTCAAATAAAGTAACAGAGTCATTTTATTTAGGGTCAGCTGGAATGCCCTTAATCGACACTGGCCACTTCAGTGTAAAATATTTATCCAGATAGCCCCTAAAAATATCAACTACATTGTCTAAAAGATCATTCAATTTAAAACATGGGTATTTGGATAAATAACTGAATGGCTCCTTCAAAAGTTCAATTTCATTTCTTAAAAGATCATGAAATTAAACTATAGACTCTATGTCATTGGTTCCCACAACCCTCCCCAAAAGTCAGGAACTGACAGTATTTTTGTTTTGTATGAAATTATCTAGCAACCAGTCACTACCTTTTGTGAAACTAATGTGTTCTCTTTTCTGTGGAAAGTTTATTTGCATTAAAAACTCATGATTAGCTTTAATGCACTTTTATTAACAGGCCTGGCATAACACTTAAATGGAGAAATTTTTTAAAGAAATCAAATTGTAGTGCACAGTAACGTGTGGAGAAACAATGCTGGCCTGACACCTTCCTTGAAAGATGACCTCAAAGGATTTGATTATTTTTATATGAGAGAGACATTTCAGTGATGCACATATCCTTTGGATAAACAAAAGGCTGTTAGGGGAATTAAAGAAAAGCAGAGGACAGAAAGGCCAAATTTGTGTTATATAATGGCTTCCTTCCCTATTGCCTATAATGCTCTTTTCGACATTCTCCTGCTTTGTTTTCTCCTTTATCCAGGTTTCTGCCCAACTGTCACCTCCTCTGAGAAGCCTTCCCAGACCAGTACATCCAAAATAGCCTCCATGCCTCCCCCAATCCCTTATTCTGTTAGTTTTTCTTTATTGCACTGATCCCTTACCTGACCTTGTAATTGCCTGCATACTTGACTTGTTTATGAGTTGTCTCCTCTTCCACAGGAATAGAAGCCCCACGAGAGTAGGGACATTGTTTTCTCCACCTCTATTCTCCAGTGCCTGGCACATAGTAGGTGAGAGAAAATGCTTGTTGAATGAATGACTATCTAGGATAAATTCCCAGAAGTGGAATTGCTAGGCCAAGGGATGTGTGTTTTTAACTTTGAAAGGTAGTGCCAAAGTGCCCTCCAAAGAAGTTGTGATTTGTATTCCCTCCAGCAGTGTCAGCTGCCTCCTCCAATATCGAATAGTACTGGATATTTTGATCTTTTCTGTTTGATTGATGAACATGACATCTGATTTGTAACTTTAATTTGCACTTCTTAATCGTGAGGTAGCTATTTTTATATACATTTGAAGCCTGTTATATACCTTTGAGATTGTTTATATCTTTCATGACCCCCTTTTGTTTGGGTCCTCCCTGCATATTTCTTTTAACTCTCTATTGTGTATAAGTTCAAATATACAAAAGTAGAGAAGATGATATAATGAACCTCTGTGTATCCATCACTTTGTTTCAACAGTTTTCCATGTTCTGCCAATCTTGAATCATCTATCCCTTCTCCCCTCCATTTTTTTTCAGGGTGGGGGACTAGGCTATTTAAATGTTTTCATCCATAAATATTTCACAATATGTCTTGAACAAATAAGAACTTTTCGAAATATATATAAACCTAATGCTATCATATTTATCAAAATTAACAATTTATTATCTGTAATAATTTAATATCTAATATCCAATCTACATACATCTCCCCAATTTTCTCAGAAATGTCTTTTTTAAGTTGGTTTATTTCAAAATCCTGTACTTTTCTTAAGTTTATTCCTTGTTTTATCTTTTTTGTTTTGATTAAAAATAGAATACTTTCTTATATTACATATTCTTATTGTTATATTTAATAATTTTATAATTAGCAACTTATATAATCTTAGTTTCTAGTAGTTTTTGCAGTTGGTTCTCTTGGATTTTCCAGGTATATCATCATGTTGGCTGCAAATAATAAGAATTTTTTCCTTTATTTTCTAATTTATGTCTCTAGTTTCTCTTTTCTGATTGGACTGTATGTTCAGAACAAGATTAAATAATAAAGATGATACTAGGTGCTCTTGTGTTGTTCCTGACTTTAATGAGACTGCTTTTAGTGTTTTTGCCACGTGAGTTATTTTACCAAGGGGTGTGTTGCTGCCGATTTATTTTTAATCAGAAATGGTTGTTGAATTTTATCAAATGCTGTTTTAGCATCCGTGAGATGATCACATAGATTTTCTCTTTTGACTCAGTTATAATAATGGACTTTATATCACTGAATCATCATTATTAAATCATCAGTGGTACCTCTGTTATCGTGTAGTCAGATTGTATTTATTAATAGTTTATTTACTAATTTAATAGCATTAAGTCTGTAATTTACTTTTTTAATCCTGTCTTTATCAAATTATTTTAGTGTTTTCTATAGCTTTATTAAAAGATTTCTCTTTCTCTTTTTTAGCCAGTTTAAATACTTTTGAAATGATCTGCTTCTTTAAATTTTGATAAAAGATTCCCCTATAAAACTAACTGAGCCTGTTTTTGTTTGTTTGTTTGTTTGTTTAGAAATAGCACTTTAATAACTATTACAGTTTCGTACATTTGTTATCTCTTTTTAGGTTCAGTTTTGCTATTTATATGTTCATAGAAAACCATTCATTATATCTAGCTTTTTCCTCTGTACCTGGGGCTATTTCCCTAGACTTGTTCCCTATTTTGTATATAGTTCCCTCCCCCTCCCTGTTTCTGTTCTTGATTTAATCAGGCCAATGATATATCTAATACACATGCACTGGAGTGGATTTTTTTCAAAGGAAAAGTTTTTTTCCAAAGAAAATATATTTTGTTTATTAATTCTGGGAGACCAGGATGATGTAGAGGACTGCAGAGAAGTGAGAACATGTTTTGTCTGAAGGAGGAAGCAACTACTGCACTCTCTTCTGTTGTTGCCTGGCAGGAATGTGGGACCAGGGTGGTGGGATCTTCCAGTCTTTCTAGAAAAGTGACTGGTTGTGTGTGTGTGATCTCTAACTTTTTAAACATTGACAACTAATTCAGATGAAAACAACAACTTTGGAGGATAAAAGAAAACCCAGGTACTTTTTTTTTTTTATTTCCAGACTGAAGTGTCATTTATAAAGGTAAATGTTTATCTAACTCATACATCAACCCTGCTGCACTCCACAAGAGGAGGAACTAGATGTTAGTTTTGCTTTGCATGTTGTCTGGTATGAGAAGAGGCTTGGCAAATGATAGTTTTTGTGGACCTTTCATGTTATTTTCAGTATCCCTGGAGTTCTTGGGAATAAACATTAAAGTCTTCATTGGTCTAAATTGGACCCACAAAGACAGTAATGAGATGTACAGGTCTGTGTGTTTCAGTCAACTAGTCTTTTATTCTTCCACTTCCAGCTCTCAGGCCAGATCTGCTGGATGACTGAGATCAGTGGGCTGCATGGGAGGTGTCATAGCTGATGACCCTCGGATATAAATACAGAAGAACTGAGAGATCACCCTGCTTCCTCCTTAACCCAAAGGAAGGGACTTCATCTAGGGCTGCTAATGGCTTCACCATTACCCAGAAAGGTGGGTGGCTGAGGTTAACGTCTTTCTCCTTTAACATCAGCCTTCCTGAGGGTGAATATTAAGCTCACCCTTTAAGCCTTTGCATGGTATTTCTTTATCCTTTCTTTACACATTGAAAAGATGAGAGTGTGTTCTGAGCTAGCTTTTATAGGTACAGTCTGCTCTTTTCCATTCCCCTTCTCTTTCTACTCCCACAGAATACAGTTTGCACCTGGACTGTGACAAACAAGGGGTCATGCTTTGTTATGGAGCCTCAGCAGGGGCCCTCTTTTTCCAGTTGTGGTTTATCATATCAAGGCCACATTCCCGCCCTGGACCCAGGACCCTGGTACTTGGCTCTTTATTTGTGTCTCCATCTTTTGTGGGACTTTGTGTCCTGTATCTCTGCTTGCTTTCTAGTTCCTTTCAGCCAGTATGTACTTTCCCTCCTCAAGAGAGTGTCTGTCTTCTAACTTTGGGCAGACACTACTCAAATGTGGGAGATATTTTTGGGTAGATTAAAAGCTCCTTAAACACTATGATGGAGATAGCCTTAGAAAGAGGTATAGAAGATGGGTCATCTTTTCAGGCTTATGCTGACAGTGATGAAAACAGAATGCTGTTCCAGACTCATGATCCTCCTTCTTATCCCATTAGAGCATTTTCCTTGCCAAAATGAAGTCTATAGGGAAAATTTTACTGTAATATGATCTTGAAAACTGACAAATTAAGTGAATAATCTTCACCCAGAAATGGTGCCTACAGAATTTGGGTGTCAGTGGATTTGTGCTTTGCTAGGGAGTTCTTTCAGCATGGAGAATGAGTAAGTCATTTGTCTCATCCTGAACTAAACGGTGGCGTGGCATTGAGGACAGTGCATGCCAACATGGGGAAGAGTGATAGCTAGGAAGCTTTAACTAAGATGTGCAGTTAGCAGTAAGACCCATAATTTAAGCTTGGTCTCCATTGTAGTATCATTTAATATTTTAGAGGAAAGCTTGCTTAGATAACTGAGCCCTAAGTGAATATTTTCAGGTTCTATGTCTCGAGGTGAATTGCTTAACTTTCTGAGTTTGTAACTTCCTCTGTGATGTGGGGATAAAAATATCCGTAGGATTGGGGTATGTATGATGTATGAAATCATACATATGAAAGAGTTGGGCGCACAATGAGCACTCAATCAATGGCATCTTCTATTATGGTCACCTCATGATTATTATTAATATTATGAATTGGAATATTGAGAAAGCTCTAGTAACTTAGGTTAAGAAACATTTACCTCTCATCCCTTTTTTTGCCCCCAAACTTATAGTATGTCTTCTTAGTCTGTTTTTGTGCCTATAGTTGTTCATGATTAATTAACATATCTGTTGGTATTAGAACATTTTAAACAATACTCTTTGGTTATTCAATACTTTTTTTCACCTATCATTTAGCAGAGTTTGAGTCCTTGTCATGTACAGTAACTCTTCTAAGTGCTGAGGCTGTAGCAATGGATGCAGGTTATGTCATGTGGACTTTACATTCTGGCGGGGAAGACAGAAGAGGAACAAATAAGTACGTGCTACCTCAAGGACTTGGGACCATGAGGAGAAAAGTAGGGCCAATAAGGAGCAGCTGTGGTGTGTGCACAATCTGGGTGGCAGGAGACCTCTGATAGGGGACACATGAATGGAAGCCACTGGGTGGGTGCTTTAGAGAAGAGGAATGCCTTGACATGTTATATGTCATTACCATGTCACTGATTGCTCTGATGAGGACAGACTAGAGGGATTGTTGGAGCAGGGGGACCAGTTAGGAGTCGTCCAGGCAACAGATGATGGGGGCTTGGGCTTGGGTTAGCTGTGGAGGTGAGAAGTGTTGCATTCTGGATCTGATTGGAAGCAGGTATCAACAGGATTTGCTGAATGATCAGTATGAAAGAGCTAGGAGAGTCAGAGGAGATTCATCAATTCTCCTCTAAGCAGCCAGAAGAATGGAGCTACCATGTGCTGAAATGGAGCGATTGTGGGAAGAGGGAGTGCTTTAGGAGGTAATTCATTTTGTTTGGGCATAGTGAGGTGCTTATTAAACATGTAAGTGAAGTAGGTAGGAGTGGGG